>VYVB01000764.1:0-55411 GCA_009761775.1 Ficus carica | reverse complement strand
TTGAAATTTTTTCCAAATTCTCGCAACATATAAAAATTAAATATACTACTAAAGATAACTTTTAGATGACCAGAGAGACAAAAATAATAAATAATAAATAACACACTAAAGTGCCAACTTTTTTGACATAACCACAGTGGGACTGACTCAAATTGTAGAATTTGTAATCAAACCTCCATTTATATATATACCAATATAGAGATGCAAGATGTTGTCTTTTCTCTTCAATGAAGAGGTGGGTGAGATATATGTGTGGTGTGTGTGTGTGTGTGTGTGTGTGTGTGTGAGTGTGTGGAGGATATTCATATCACTATTTTGAAACACTTAGTTGAACAAAAGAATTAGAGTGAGCAAGTTGGAAATATGAATAGAGATGGTTGGGCAATATAGTGGTGTTGATATTATCAACAGTTATGATTTTTATAATACTAGCCACTTAACATGGCGATTATATCCTTTCCATCGTCTCAAGGATGTTATAATTGTGCTTCCGATCATTTCCTTGATCACATGACAAGCTCTGCACAAAAAGTCATACACTGCATGATTTGGGCTACTCAAGTTTGCCGAGAAAAGTTTAGAGAGGATTTTGAAATACACAAAAGTCACGAATCAAGAAGAAAATACCTTCTGATTAAGATATGAGCCCTGTGTTCGTGCCAAATATGAAGAATGCATGGCAAAAGAGTGAACCTCAAAATTCGTGCCACATATATATATATAAATATATAGATATAAGTCCGTTTAGTTTCTCTCATATATGTGTATAACAATAATGGAATGATAGATGTACATTGTACGTGCAATTATTTACTTTACTAGTTATTTGTTTTGGTGCATTAAATTCTTCTGTGATGATCAGTTGATGATTCTCATTGTTCGTTGAATTATTATATATAATACCAAGTCAACTTTTCATTGAAAAAAAAAGGAAGTTAAAACCTAATTATGTTAGGTTTCATAGATTTCTACCTATTTTTCCCATCACTTTCAAATTATCATATCTGACGAGTTTGCAGTGTACACCACAACCCCGATATGGTGAGAAATCGAGACCCATTGCCACAACGCAAGAATACAACTCGTCGCAATAGTACTAGTGCAAGGTCTCACTTGAGATCTCTCCTCAAGCAAGTGTTGATGTTGTGTCATTTAAGGGTATAGCAATCTGTATTAACATGTCATCTTCGTGTTAACAGATTTATTAATTGGGTCATAAAACATCAATCCGAGCATGTTCCAAATTAAGAAGACATGTTTTTACTAATCCTCCTTGTAAACACTTAAATTAATCGTGTTGATCAGTATATAATGATACAATTATGGATTGTTGGAGACAACATGTTTACTGGTAAATTTATCTTTGTTTCAGAATGAAAACAAAGTGAACTTTTAATTAGAGAGTTTCAAAATACCTATTTTTTGTATTTAATTAATCTTAAAAACTTTAGTCTATCATGTAGGAAAAAAAAAACAAACAAAACAAAACAAAAAAAAAAAACTTAATAGATCATATTAATTTAGATTAGGCAGGTCAAGCCAAACATGACACGTGTGTATCAATCCGTTATTGATCACCTACGCTTGTTTATAGCTTCATACAGATTTTAAGTCGTATTTTCGTGTAATACCTCAAATTATCACCACAATCTCTGTTAGAGTACGGTGATCCAAATTCTGTTTGGTCCGGCTCGAAAGTTCACAGTCTAACATATATGGTAGAGCTTTTGATTATATGAGTTTTTAGGGACATGTGGTGGTAGCGGTGAAATCAGACAGAGAGGGTTTGAGTATATAATGTATCTTTTAGGGTTCATAACAATCTCATTGTAATACCTAGTTTTTCTATAACATTACGATTTCTTATGATTTAAGAAATTTGTACGAACTATGAAGATATTTATGGAAAAAGCCCGGTTAAGGGTTTTTATTATGTTTTGTGAGTTTTTATAGCTTTATAAGACTCAAAATGATTGCTTAGCCAAGCAAATGACCTTTTAGGTAAAAAGGAGTAAAATCGCCAAAATTTTTATGTTGGTCAAAGTTTGACCAAAAACGTCGACGGTTGACCAAAAAGTCAACTATTGACCACGAGAGTCAAATCTCGGCAAGGAAGTCAACGGTTGACAAGAAAGTCAATGGTGGACAAAAAGCCGAAGATTGACCTCAAAAAGTCAAAGAAAAGACTGTACGGCAAAATAATTCGCAGTATAGAATTGTACTGCATAGAGCCATTTTTATGAATAAAATATGTTTAGAATTTAAAACCACCATAGAAAATCAAGCACATTAATTAGGATATCTTGGGCCAAGTGGTTTCAAGTTATAAGAAAATTTTATACAGTTCGTTTTTACACAGATGAAATTTGGACTGCAGTTCAAATTACCAATACTGTGTATAAGTGAATCCAGTATTGGAAATACCTGTGTTAATTTAAAAATGGACTGTACAATAGAAAAAGTAGCAAACAAGCCTTAGAATGGCTTACCTCACATTACTTTTTGATTATGACATCATATTGTTAATTAAGTGTAAATTGGAAAGTAATTGGGTGAATTTGGACCATGTATGGCCGGCCAACTCATGAGGGGCAAGGGCCAAATTGCCAAAAATTTTGAGGACTAAAGTTGCAATTTCAAGAACTTCTCCAACCTCTATAAATAGGTGACCCCAAAAATCAAATTAATTAAAACCTAGAGAAAGCCAAAAATTTTCTCCACTTCACCAAAACCGGAGTTGAAGGAAGGAAAGAGAGAAATTTTGCAAAATCAAGAGTGACTAGAGTGTAGGGGTGGTCGGTTTTGGATTTGCAAAGCAAGCAAAAGGTTTGAAAAAAAATTTGGAAACCATTTTATAGCTAAGGCCGGTTGTAAGGGGGGGAGAACCAAGCCAAGACCTTGGCCGGATTTTTGGAGCATTTGACCGGAATTTTTGGAGCTGTGGTGACCGGACTTCAAGGGAAGGAAGGCTGGAAAATTTTGGACCCTATTAGCCAAGGAAGGCCGGTGGCTAGTGAAGGAAAAAGGGGAGGAAATCCAAGTCAAATCTTGGACCAAAAGTGAGGTAAAATCCCCTAAACCTCTAAGCTTTCATTTAAATTTCATTTGGAGAAATTTAAATGTATTTAAGCATGGTTTGTATGAGCATAAGCTCACTGTTTATTGCTGCTATAGTTTAGAAATTTAGGGTTTGTGCTTGATGATTAGGGTTTTGGTTGGTGGTTGAAAAATGTGCATGCTAAGTGGTTGTTATATGGTTAGGGTTTTATATGTTGATACATGAATGTGAATTTTGAATTGTATGATGAATGTTGGACGTTAGAAGTACGCTGCATGACTAACTTAGGCTCCCGCTGTGGTCGGTTGAGGTAGGGTGAACGAAATAGGACGTAAAACAAGATCAAAACCGAAAACTGCCATTTCGGGTAGAAATTAGTTAGTTTCGGGAAAGCTGATTTTGAGGCCTTTAGAGACCGAATTTGGAAAAACTCAAAACACAAAAGTTGTAGATTAGGGTTTTTCCTAGCCGTCAGCATGGACAGATTTGCAAAATGAGGCTCTAACGGCCTCGGTTTTTATCAAAACCCGAGCCTGACCGTGCCCAGGAACCATGGACGGCCAGGATTGATTCAACAGGACGTATGACTAGGTAAACGTTTGAACTGGGTTTTACTCAAAACACGAAAGTTGTAGGGTTTTTCGATAGCTAAAACTTTTTAAAAGAAAACTTTTCCAAAATTGGTTTAGATTTTTAAATAGAATTGGGTTTCAAAAACTGTACAGGAAATAGGGAATTCCTGTACAGGATTTCTATAAAATATTGCAGAAAAAGAGTAATTTTGTACTTACACTGATAATTGGTGTTGTGAAGCTGTTCCAAAGGTAGTTTCCAATAGTCAATAATTTTACCAATCTTATTTTACGATATCCAGTTTTTTCAAAGTTAAACAAAAGATTTAACAAAGAATTTTATAAGGTTTTATAAAAATATATATATATATATATAGGATTTTGAAACCTAAAGTTAAAAACAATCCGATTAGGGTAGATTTAACCCTAGGGTTACTTAATGTGACCAAGTAGGATAACATAAAATTAAGTAAGGGCATATAACTAAGGTTATATAAGAGTGTTGGTTATACTACCAACATTTCTAACCCTTACTTTTATTTGATCACAGAATTTAGTACGCAGCAGTGTCCTAACGGGATTCAACTCGGCATCGGACACAGCCAACCCAAACAATGTAAGTACAACTCCGCCTACAGCATAGGCTTGTTGTGTATACTTACCTAAGTATGTGTGTAAAATGCTATGTGTACTAAAATGCTACATGTTAAGTGTTATGAAAAGTTATATGTTATGTGTTAGAAAATGCCATGAATAATGCTATGGTATGTTATGTGTTATAAAAAGCTATATGTTATGATTGTATGTTAGGGTTTAGAAAATGTCATGAAAAATGTTATGAAATTAGGAAATGCTATAGATGCATGTTATGTAAGTATGCTATGATAGATGTAAGTCATGATAAGATTATGAGATAAAACTACTATTTAATTGTGTGAAACATCACGATGCATGTTCACCAAATAAGTATGAGACAATGAAGTTAAGATGTCAAGTAAGCTTGCCGGTGTCGTACCGACCCGCGTTAGGTCGGGTTGGACTATGGATTGAGTTGGAAATGAACTGGCCGCCCCAACCAATTCATAGTTGCGCGCCCGGTACGAACACTTACGTTATGGGGCCCATAAGATAAGCTAAGATAAGTTAAGAAAGTAAGATATGAATGAATAAGAAAGCATAACGAAGCATAATTGGCTCATGTATATGTTAGATAAGTTATAATATGTTATGGTTAAGTTATGGTATGTTAGTTAGGATTTGTAGGGTATGTTTGTTGATTTGGCGGTATAAAATAGTTGTACTTGTTGAGCGAAAGCTCACTGTCTTACGTCTATGCTGTAGGTAAGCAGCCTGGGAGCAACTCTTGATACAAGATGGAGGGCATGGACTGGCGGACTATGAAACGTGGGAACAAACCGCTACGCGTATTGATATTGTTATGTAATTATACTATGAATTTTATTTTACCCTTAAACAACTTTATTTAATGTCCGATACGTTTACACTTCAAGTATACTGTGTAGAAAAAAAAAATTTCCGCTGTTTAAGCTATACATGTAAGTACGATATGTATGTATGGTAACGGCCTGTGCTAGGCGGGTCGTTACACTCATTTAGTTCATGATGCTCGCACAATGAAAATACTAATAAAAGAATACGTAAGTCTCTCATTGTGAATGTTTTGATTGTAAAGTATAGGGTTTACTAATTGGTTGTTCACAAAGTATAATAATAATAATAATATCAGTATCAATATTAATAGTGATAATATTAATATTAATATTACTAATAGTAAGAATAGCTTTTAAGGAGGGAAATCATTAAAAAAGAAAATCCTTAATGTAAAAACCAGAATATGACATTCTATATATCTTGTGTCACTGCATTCAAACGCATTATGTAATTACTCCTTTTTGACTCTATAATATGCTAATATGGTATTTTGATACTACTCTCGTTATAAGTTTGGCATTTGCTTGTTTAGGCCCAATTTCATATTTGTCTCATCATAGTCCTTCTCTCTCTAAAAACTGATTAAAAGTACCTTAGATTGAGTTAATTTGGTCATTTCCATGTTTCAATTTTGCACACTGTAAAACTGATTATGTATATAATGTATCTTTTAGGGTTCATAACAATCTCATTTAGTTCATGATGCTCGCACAATGAAAATACTAATAAAAGAATACGTAAGTCTCTCATTGTGAATGTTTTGATTGTAAAGTATAGGGTTTACTAATCGGTTGTTCACAAAGTATAATAATAATAATAATAATAATTATAATATTAATATTAATATCAGTATCAATATTAATAGTGATAATACTAATATTAATAATACTAATAGTAAGAATAGCTTTTAAGGAAGGAAATTATTAAAAAAGAAAATCCTTAATGTAAAAACCAGAATATGACATTCTATATATCTTGTGTCACTGCATTCAAACGCATTATGTAATTATTCCTTTTTGACTCTGTAATATGCTAATATGGTATTTTGATACTACTCTCGTCATAAGTTTGGCATTTGCTTGTTTAGGCCCAATTTCATATTTGTCTCATCATGGTCCTTCTCTCTCTAAAAACTGATTAAAAGTACCTTAGATTGAGTTAATTTGGTCATTTCCATGTTTCAATTTGGACATTGTAAATTCTTGAAACACTTGTTTATTAACATTGAAATGAAAAAAAAAAAAAAAAAAACTATACAAAAAAAAAAAAAAAGAATAAATCTTTATGTGGTAATTATGGTCTAGTTTTTAACAGTATTTTTAGAGTAAGGGACTATTATTAGGTAATTGATAGTTTGAAGATCGGTTCTTCGTAAAATGATATTGGACCTAAATTTTAAGGATAAAAACTTAAATATATACTTAATATTATGGTGTGAACCGAATCGTATTAATTAAAAAAGAATAACCACTTCGTATAGGATTTAAACATCTCTAACAACATATGTGCAAAGAGCTTTTTTTTTTTTTTTTTTTTTTCCCTCCTACTACTAACTTCTCCAAACAAGGAGAAACCGAACAAATGAATTAGAAAAATTGAAGATAGCCTAAGATGACCAAAGAGACAAAAAGAAAACTAAGGTCCCAACATATGTACAAGACGGCATATTTTGGGATGAAGGTGACTCAAATTCAAGACTTTATCGAAGACAAAGAATCCTAACCAGTACGCAAAATGATGGATATAAAACCTTTATTTGTAGCAATGAAGAAATACTATACGTCTTTAAAATTCAATGCAAAGTTGTCCATTTGAATATCATTACGTATACATGCATTCTCCTACGATATCATTCGAAAAAGCTTCGCAAGCTTCTTAGTTGTATCCAATTCTAAATATGAAATTTGTTAGAAATTATTAATTATCTTTGATAACGCTTCATCACATGCGTGTTAGTAAAAGACAACTAATTGCTATTGGCTTCGAACAAAATTTATTCTAGTAATCGTTAATTATTGTGAATGTTTAGTAACCTTTTGTTACCACCCGAGAGTCTTAGTTGGTAATTATATCAATAGTTTAGTTAAATAAAGTTTTAGTTGGGCCAAAGGACAAAAATTGCTAAGTAACACCTTAACATTGTCATTAAAGTGATTTCAAACATTTCTCAATGACAAAAATTCTCTTCAAACTCACAAAAAAGAGTTGATAAGTATCGAATATGAACAGAAACAACAGAGGCAATTTGGTGGTGGTGATGATTTTAGTATCAATTTTGCTTTTTATAGCAAATTCACAAGCCAATGTTCTCCCATCTCAACGACAGCCACATGTAAAAGAAATAATCGAGCAATGCATGGAGTGGGAGCAATTCAAGTTTGCCGACAAAATTTGAGAAATGAATTCAAGAATCATAGAGGTGAAATAATAAGAAAACAAATTCTCGCGATATACAAACCATGTTTACGCGTCATATTTGATGAGTGCATTACGACACATCAACACAAGTTATATTAATTTTTCCTCTCGTATGTATTGAACAATTCGAAGATAGATAGATACACACACTTGAAGAAATTGTAGAGTTTATGATAAGGTAAAAAAAATATTGTAATAGTATAACGTGTAGTTTCTAGACCATCTAATCGCATCGGGTCGTATCGGGACCAAGGAAGAGCAATAGGTTGTTTTTCTGTACCGTACGTAAGAATTTCTCCTACGAAAGCATGTAATGTTTTTCTATACTAAAAAGGTGCAAGCATCAGTTTGTCGTTTGTAATAGACTTTTTGAGTTTATAATTGTCCTTCATTTATGAGATGTTTAATATAAATCTCATTATTGTTGTCGTTTTTTTTTTATCTTTTTTTTTTTTGGTACTTGTTGTTGTTCTAATTTTTATGTAATAGTTGCTTATAAGATTATTTGGAGTTTATCCAAGTTATTGTTGTCCGTAAAAAATTGTATAAATCATTACGTTGTTTAAAAGGCCCTTTCACAAACTACGAATGGCATTTTCAGTGAAGCACTAATTAAATAGGAACTTTTGACATTTGTGAGAAACAGAGTACCCTGCAATAAATTAAGTGTTATTTTTGATGTTAAATAATGCCATATAGTAAGCTCAAAAAAGCTTAATAATAATGATAAAATATAGATATAATATTAGAAATAAAATGATATATTAAACTATAAGTTAAGTCTCAAATATATTGTTTTTTCACGCTCTTTTATAATAAATATAATATTGACATTAATAAATTCATTAGAAATTATCTAAATCCTGATTGGGAATGTTCTGTTCTACCGCACTGAAATTTGTCGGATAGGATAGGGACAGCGTAATGACGGCCGTCGGATGAAGAATAAAGCGTGGTGGGTTGATGATGATGATGAGGGGTAGCCTTGACAGATCTGTACGTGTAGGCTGTAATTCACTCAATGCTACAACTTTTGTTTTTCTTCTGATCCAACTCTTCTTGTCGCCGGTCCCAGATGGTCTCGAGCATTTGAAGCTTGCTCTGGTTCTCCCCAACATAAGGCTTCAAACGAAGTCTGGTTTGATGACGATGAAATTCTGGTGGATGATGACTTCTTCCGCCGAGTCGAGGAGAGAGAAATTGTCATCGGCGGCGGCAAAGAATTCGAAAGTTTTGGCTTTGAAAGCGAGAGCGAATTTCTGAAATTAACATCTCAGAGATTTCTAGTTTTTAAGATTTTAATTGTGATGATAGAACACACCAATTAATAGCTTCCGATTTAAAACTCACTAAGGGTGAAGAAGGAAACAATTGTTGTGCACAAATGAAGTGGGAACTGTAGCAGTTGGCAGAAGCAAGTTGAGGAAACCAGAAAGATGGTGGAAAAATGCTACCAGAGCCATGTCCTTCCATTTCCCACTTCTTTTTGGTGCAATTTTGTTTTTTGTGAGGGATTTGAGGATATTACAATTATGTCCACTCAAAACTTAAAATAAGGTTTTTTTTTTTTTTTTTCTCCTCTGACAGCTTCTTTTTTTTTTCAGTAAACTAAGAGCACTCTTGATGGCCTTTATTCTTTTTTTCCTTTGACAGCTTCTTTTTTCTCAACTTCCCACCAAGCGGAGGTTGGAGATTTGAATCTCATACTAATTCAGAAAAATATTCCTATCTGGTAAATTTAAAAAGCAGAAAACGATGGAGCCATCCCAGATTTTTTTTAACCAAAAAAAAAAAGAAGACACCTGTCCACGTAATGTCACTTTCGCTAACAGGTATGCGTGCCACACACACGCCGCACCAACAGCAATGCCCTATAGAAAAGCGCTTGAAGGTGTATAAGATAAAATAATAATACACACAATGGAAAGTGTGATAAAAAAAAATTATAAATGTCCAAATTCTTAGGTTCTACAAAATCCAAAAGACTATATCATTATCTTTGTACCCCTAACAACTAACAAGTTACTCTTAAGTTTCATGATTCTTTCATCATCAGAATCATTTCCTACAAGAATAGGAATGATAGAAAAAGTTTCACCGTTTTGTGCTTCATATGCAAGGATAAAAATGCCGATGTCGATAGAGTTGTTGAAATTTTGATTTAGGGATGATAATAGGACGGGACGGGACGGGCGCGGGTATGCGTCCCCCACCCCCATACCTGCCTCCCTTTTGAGCCCCCGTACCCGCCTAATAGAACAAAATTGATGAACAAAAAAGGGAACAAATTTTCAACTTTTTTCCACAATTTGAAACTTCAAGATTAAGCACAACCCAATTTTTTTTTTTTTGTTTTTTTGTTTTTTTTTTAAGATACTTCATTTCACCCATATAGATAACAAAAAAAAAAAAAAAAGTAATTAGTGAGAAAAGAACAAAACTTGATGAGCTTAAAAAAGAAAAAAAAAAAAACTCGTTCTGTACGAGAATAACGGAACCTAAGACGAACAAAAAGAAGCGTACCATCCGCGCAAGCGTTTGTGGAGATTGACAGTTTATTCCCTGGTGACGACCTCCTCCTTCCGTCCTTTGTTAGCCTTTTCCACCATTGTAGACCTCCGAAGCTTCTCTCTCTAAGTTTTATCGGCTTCAAAAAATGAAACCCTATTCTTTATCGACTCTATAATTTACACGGATCTCCTAACCGGCATGAAATAAATCAAACATTAAAACGCCCTCATATTTCTTTTGAACTACAGAAATGCCCTTGGTACCAGTTATTTTGTCACAAACACCCCGAGCTTTTTGAATTTGGTAGGTTAGTACCTAAATTTTTTTTTTCTTAACAATCAACCCACTAAATTTATATTTTTGACAATATCAGTCATTTTTACTCACGTCTGTTAAAATATAGATGATTTTTTGCTCGTGATTTGAACATGATAGCCTAAGAAAGACAATGTTGATCATTTTTATATAGTTTTACTATAACTCATTTGAAAACTTGAACCTAATTTAATTATAAGTCAAGGTGATCCAATAAAGCAAACCATTTGACAAAACAAAATCATAGCATGAAAGACGACATTAAAACCTATATCGTGGAAAATGAATATTTTCTCTGTTCTTTTAAACTTGTATAGGTTAAGCTTGCAAGGGGAGTGAAGTGAAGATTGAGGTAAAGGTGGACCGGCAATTGGTTACCGTCGGGGTAAGCGGTTTAGGTTGCTGACATGGGAAGAGATTGCTGCTTGGATGGACGTGGGGAGGGAGATTAAGGTTTTTTTTTTTTTTTTTTAATGTTGAGAATTTTTAAAAAATAAGTACTAATATAGATCAGTAAGAACTGACTATATTTTTAATAGTTTAAAAAGATTAAGAAATACTTTTAGATTGTCTTAGAAAAAAAAAAAAAAAAAAACAGATATTTTGGATATTTGTATAATAAGAGGGTCAAAGTGATATTATACTAATATATTAAAGGAGAGTAAGGGTTTCACTGTTCTTTCTACAAAACGAACAGTGACTTTTATTTTATTTTTGCTGCTTTTGCTACAGAATTGTACAGTAATGTACAGTATTTTTTGCTACAGTGATGTACAGTAACTGCTTTTTCTACAGTTAAATGACGATTTTGCCTTATCTCATGTGCTGATTTTGGCTTATCTACAGTGGAAGGGACGGTTTTGTCCTCATATATTTTATTGTTTTGTCTACAGTGCAGAGTCTTTTTTGTCCATCTGATTTAGTTGGTTTTCCTCCATCTACAGTGAGTTGACCTTTTTACCCCTATGCAGAAATTGCCGGCTACCCGAACAGTACAATTACCGTTTTACCCCTCTTTTTTAGTTGCTTTATTTTTCCTACAGTGTGTTGCCGGTTTTACCCTATTTAGAGTTTTTTTCTTAATATTGTTTTGCCATTTTTTTTGGACGCTAAATTTTAGACATTAGATTCCGATCTATTGTTGTATTATGTTTTTGCTCACTTTGCCTTTTTTTTTTTAAACGATTTTTTACTTTAAATTTTTTATCTTTATTTCGGATTTTTTTTCTGGGTATTTTTTGTGTGTCTTTTTTGTTTCTTTTGTTCTATTTTTTAAAGACCCTTTTTTTAAAGGATTATGCGTGCATTTTTTTTTTCTTGTGTCTTTTTTGTTTGTTTTGTTTTATATTTTAAAAATCCTTTTTTTTAAACGTTTTTGCATGTATATAACCTGATAAAAAAAAATTTGGGTTTTTTTAAACAGTAAAAAAGGAGAAATTGAGATATATATATATATTTTTTTATTTGTTATAATTTTTTTGTTAGGGTTAGTTTTTTCTGGTTCTTTTGAGTCTAAAGATTTTTGTTCTTTTTTTTTTTTGTTTTAATTTTTTTTTCTTTAGATGAGTATGACTACATAATACTTTTTTATTTTTTTTGCTTTTGTTTTCGTTTTTTATTATTGTAGTACTATTGTCATTTTGATTTTAGATCTTTATTATGGGAGAGATTTTGGGGAAAATTACACTTATTATAATTATAATATTTATCTTAACCAACTGCTTTTATTATATAATACTCAGTTTATTTATTTATTTTTTTCTTCCTTCCCCGTATAACGCACGGGTATTAAACTCGTTTAAACTAAATGAATATGTATTTTTCACGACTGACATTTTCCTAACAAATTTAATATACGAAATGAAGTCATTGGGTAATGAAAACGGAAGCTGGAATGTTCGGTTTTTCAATTGCAATAGCATCCCTGCTTTAAAGCACAGTTACAACTATAATAGATATTTTTAACTGTACAACAATGCTAAATTGGCCCTTTAACTTGGACTATACATATGTGGTTGATGTTGTTATCTTTTTAGAAAATGTTTGTGGGTTGTTTAGCCCATTGCCTCGGGACCTAGAGGTTTAAAATATTTTCATATTGATATATCGAGGTACTTTTTTAAAGGGAGAGAAATAATATCTAATTACATTCAAGCGCTTCATATTGATATGTCAATGTACTTTTTTATTTTTAAAATCGAGGTACATATTTTTTTCTTTAAGTGTCATCATATTTTACTGACAGAATTTATTTTAATTTTTAATCGTGCTCACGGTATTGTGGATAAAATATATCATTATCTTTTTGACTTGTGCTACTTTATTAGTTTTTTTTAAGGGGGGAATATGTTTTAAGGATACTGAAACGGACAGACAAATTTTTAAAATAATTGGTATGCTATCAATTATAGTGATGTAGAGTTAAGAACGTCAAGTTCAGACGACTATGTCAATGTGCCTAATAGAGATTTAAAATAGAATTTATTACAGATGTTCCATATTTCTCCATTAATTAGTACTATAAAAAAAAAGTGTATTTGATGGTCGAGAAAATGACAATATATGGGAAAAGGACAGTACCGCGATCAACATCTCCATTAGTTATGTGATCGTTGAACTTTTCATGGTTTCAGACTTTGTTGATGAAGAAAACATTGGACTACATAGAACATGAATTACTCCTCTGAAAAATAGAAAAATAAATAGAACATGAATTATCAACCAATTTCTACTTGTACAATTGATCACAATGTTACAACCAACATTCACCACCAAGTCAAAGTCCACGATGTACATGCATACCTAAGTGTCGAAATTAGAAAATTAAATTAGGAGGATTAATAATTATATAGATATGTTTAAAGAGATAAAAATTAGATTTTTAACTTTCGGGGTTTCGTTCAAATATTTTTTTTTTCTTTTTTCATATATGTTCTTATCTATATTTAGATAAATAAAAGAGAGAGAGAGAGAGAAAAGTGAGGGGAACTTGAACTTCCCAAGTACAATTTGTGTACTAATATATGTAACATTTTGTTTTGTTTTTCGCCTGCAATATTTATTTTTTTTGCAGTCTTTTATATGATGTTGGTGCAATAGATTTTTTTTTAATCATTAGTTTATCATATATTTATTTTTTTTACTATTGATGATTAATTAAACAATCATATATGTTCTCGATATTTTGTAAACATCTTTGGTTTTGATGTTTGTGATGTTAGATACTATTTTTATTTGTGTGTAATTCGAATTTAATTAAAACAATTGCCTATAAAAAAAAAATACGAGAGTTTTTGTGTAGATTGGTAATTGCATTACCCTTTATACTTTTGAAATCAATTTCCAATTGCAAAAGGGCTTGACCTAACAAAATGTCACTTTACATTGGTTTTTTTTTTTTTTTTTTTTAATATTAAATTACTTTCCAATGGTTTGACAAAGTCTAGTAGTTATATTAATTTTGTATAATGCACTAGGAAATCGGTTGATTTCTATGCATATATATGTCATCACATGTTTGACTGTATTTATTAAGTTGTTGAGTAATATCATTGGTCTACTTTAGTTCCCACTAGGTTACATTAATTTTCTCGTATTAATAATGTCAATTTACATGTATGAAGATAGAGGATGAAGATCTGCTTATATCACTTCTAATTAATTTAAAAGTGGTCTTTTAGCCAGTAAAGGAGATTAGTCATGAAGTGAAATTATTATTTAAAAAAAAAAAAACCCCCAAGAAATTTTATTGGTGATCCTCAATATATGTTATTGATTGTGATAAAAAACAGACCATAAATATGGTCATAAAAAATTTATGTCTAAACAGAAAACCTCCCTCTCTCTCTCTCTCTCTCTCTCTCTCTCTTCCTTTTTTTAAGCTTCCTTTTTTTTTTTTTTTGGGTAACCCTAAATAAGAAGGCTTATGTCTAATCATCAATGGACCCACATTATACATGAAAATTAATAAAAAGGGAAAAGAAAAAAAAATTCCAGCAAAAAGAGATTTATTTTGTTAATTTACCAGAAAGTTGTGATGTCTAATTCAGCTTATTCAACATTATCTGCAACACAATTATGATTTTTAAAGTAACAGGAGAGAAAAAAAATAAACATTTTGATTTATTATTGCAAATCGTTCTTTGTTTAATTAGGTACATTTTACGTACATTTAGTCAAATCATGATTTAGAAATACAAATAATGTCTATCTGCACGTTATTGATTTATTAAAGACTCTTAATAAAACAAAGCAAAATTAGTTGAAATGTCCCTTGCATTGACCAAAATTAAGCACTGTTCTTTAGCTGACCTAGTTAAATTATTAATTAGTTTAAAATAAGACAAATCTAATTTTAAGATTAATATCTAATTTTTACAGTCATTATAATTATGGTATACTTAAAATAATTATAATTGAACTCATCTCTATATCTCTATAAATAAGAAACGATGCTAATGTAATCTCCACAAACAAATTTATCTCGTAGAGATTCTCTAAGGAAAGCTGCAAATTTAGTTTATTTTCTGTGCAAGAATATGAAGGTTTGTTTGTACTCTTATATTTATTTTTCTTTGAAAGTAAGATTTGATTATATAATTTTAAGATTAATATCTAATTTTGTACAGTCATTCTTATGGTATACTTAAGATTATTATAATTGAACTCATCTATATATCTCTATAAATAAGAAACGATGCTAATTTAATCTCCACAAACAAATTTATCTCGTAGAGATTCTCTAAGGAAAGCTGCAAATTTAGTTTATTTTCTGTGCAAGAATATGAAGGTTTGTTTGTACTCTTATATTTATTTTTCTTTGAAAGTAAGATTTGATTATATAATTTTAAGATTAATATCTAATTTTGTACAGTCATTCTTATGGTATACTTAAGATTATTATAATTGAACTCATCTATATATCTCTATAAATAAGAAACGATGCTAATTTAATCTCCACAAACAAATTTATCTCGTAGAGATTCTCTAAGGAAAGCTGCAAATTTAGTTTATTTTCTGTGCAAGAATATGAAGGTTGTTTGTACTCTTATATTTATTTTTCTTTGAAAGTAAGATTTGATTATATAATTTTAAGATTAATATCTAATTTTGTACAGTCATTCTTATGGTATACTTAAGATTATTATAATTGAACTCATCTATATATCTCTATAAATAAGAAACGATGCTAATTTAATCTCCACAAACAAATTTATCTCGTAGAGATTCTCTAAGGAAAGCTGCAAATTTAGTTTATTTTCTGTGCAAGAATATGAAGGTTTGTTTGTACTCTTATATTTATTTTTCTTTGAAAGTAAGATTTGATTATATAATTTTAAGATTAATATCTAATTTTGTACAGTCATTCTTATGGTATACTTAAGATTATTATAATTGAACTCATCTATATCTCTATAAATAAGAAACGATGCTAATTTAATCTCCACAAACAAATTTATCTCGTAGAGATTCTCTAAGGAAAGCTGCAATTTAGTTTATTTTCTGTGCAAGAATATGAAGGTTTGTTTGTACTCTTATATTTATTTTTCTTTGAAAGTAAGATTTGATTATATAATTTTAAGATTAATATCTAATTTTGTACAGTCATTCTTATGGTATACTTAAGATTATTATAATTGAACTCATCTATATATCTCTATAAATAAGAAACGATGCTAATTTAATCTCCACAAACAAATTTATCTCGTAGAGATTCTCTAAGGAAAGCTGCAAATTTAGTTTATTTTCTGTGCAAGAATATGAAGGTTTGTTTGTACTCTTATATTTATTTTTCTTGAAAGTAAGATTTGATTATATAATTTTAGCCGTTTCCTTAAAAATACACACACACACACACACACACACATATATATAGTGCTTACATACACCAATACATATATATATATGTATATATATGTCTATGCTAATTTGTTATGGTTAATGCTTCAGCAAAAGATAGTTATCAAGGTGGAAATGAACAGTGACAAACAAAGAACTAGGGCCATGAAGATTGCTGCTGTTTCATCAGGTGACTTCAGCAAAAAGATTCATAGTAAACCCTTTTCTTTTTCTTTTCAATACTAATGTGATATCTAATTAATTAAGCAATCGACAGACAAACTATGTCATTTTGGTGTTTTTCAACTAAAGAGCAATAATAGACGCATCTTGATTTGCGAGCTTCTAACATCGCATAAAACATACAGAAATAAGACGAGATTTATTTTTCTAAAATATTTCGATTCCATGTTTCATTGACGCACTATGGGATATCAAACCTTAGTATTATTCTCAATTAAATTATAACAATGATAATAATTTTGAAACAGGTGTGAGCTCAGTAAAATAGACGGAGAATATAAAGATCAGCTAGAGGTGATTGGAGACGGAGTCGATCCCGTTTGCTTGACGAACGTTTTAAGGAAGAAGGTTGGTTTTGCCTGCATACAAAGGTGGAAGAAGTGAAGAAAGATGAAGAGGAAGATAAAGACAAGTGCCCGCCAACTTATTCATATTGTACTCCATCTATCCCCTATGTGGTTGTTAATGATCCATACCCCAACAATTGCTCCATTATGTGAAATATAATTACCAAAAATGAGTAATTTTAAGGGCACCATATGTCATTTTGTAGCATTTTTTTTTTTAAGGTTTCTCTCACTATCTTTCCTCAACTTTTTTATGATTGTTTTTGTAAAATTTCAAGTTATCACTTGATATATGTATTAGTGATTAGTTTGTTAAATTTGATAATCTCAACGTTAATTCTATGGTTAGTGATCAAAATTACAAAAATAGAGACTTATTTACTTACTAACATAAAACAACGATTCTAATTATATAAAATCCTAATCCTAATCCTAAGTATATAAATAGTGTCGAAGTTCAAATCTCTCTCATTCCTTCACGTGTCCTCCCTGTTGTCTGTTTTTTTTTTTTTTTTTCCTTCTGTTTGAGGCTTCTTTTTCTTTTCTTCCTTCTCGATTCGAACGTTATCTTATTTTTTTTCAATATGTGGTTAAAAGTACTCTAACAATTGTTCTTCATAATGTGAAGCTTGATCAAGTGATTAATTATTTTTCTAATTTAACAAAATTTAGAATATTCGTTAAAATTGATTTTCAAAAAGATAATTATTTTCACAAATATCTCAAAAAATTCAAAGCCACATATCTTAAAATGCAATCCAAGATCTTACAAAAAAAAAAAAAAAAAAAGGAAAAAAAAAAAGAACATTTTATTCAGTGTCATATATCCAAGTACGACAATCTACTCTCTCCCCTCTTTCTATTCGTCTTTAATTGTCTTGGTCCGCCTTTGATATATAATTCTTAAGGAGGAAGAAGTAAATAGAAGTTTTTCAATACATAATTAAAATAAATTGTATGTTAAAGATTCAGATTAAGTAGCAATAAATAAAAAGTTACTATTTATAGTTTAATTATGTAAATAATATATTTACTAAATAAATAATATATTTATTAGAAATAAAATTTTTATTTATCTAATAAGTTATTAATTATCTAATAAATTTGATAATTATTTTAAAAAATGTTATTTCGTAATTTGGACCGACGCTTAAAAATCTTATCTTTCCATCCTAGACCCATTAATTATCCACCTTGTGAACACTCTCTTCCTATGTTTCAACTATTGGATCCTTACTTAATACTTCTTTCTAAAGATGTATGTGGTCAATCTATCTAAAAAAAAAAATGTGTGTTATTTTCTGTGTTTTTAATAAAAAAAATCTGATAGTCACTTGGCAAGTCCCATATCGGCGCGGAGTGAGGACTTTGAGAGGCAAATAAGTTGCTCATAAGTTCTCTTCCAGTCAACAATTGATTCTTGAAAGTTATAACTTAGTGGGATCCACTTACGGATCCAATTTATTTCTTCTCTGGAAGGCTTTTGTAGTTAATATGCTCGTGAAAAATGTGTGTTATTTGTAACACCCCCTAGCCAGTTTAGCCTTTAACTAAATTTAACTAGAACATGTCACTAACTCATACATTTATAAAATCTGCTATAACACAGAAACATAGTAAAACCAAGATAGTTGTACAATAAGATATTAATAAAAAATATTTACAGACTCTTCATCATAGTTTAGTCAAAATATGAAGAGTTGGTATTACAACTATCACAAATTATTAGCACTATCTCAAATAAAAACTTTTCTAGTGTAGCCCACAGAGTTCTTTGATAATCATTTTTCATGAAACAACTTTAGCTTAGTATGTACATAGGTTCCATGACATCAGGTTCCCAAATGAGGTTCAGCCCACCAATATGTTGCTTTCTCATTCTTTTCTTCCTCACCTGTGCCATGAAACTTTAAAGTGAGCTAAAAGCCTAGTAAGCGGAACATAGTTAAATACAAAACTTTTAAACTACAATTTGTATCTAAAATACAGTTTTCAATGAATTTCAAATATTCTTACAGCAAATAGAAATCCAAATCAACATTTAAAACATATCATGAAAACCCTTGAGATATGGCACAAATTGGGCTTAAGCTACAGAATCATTTACCATTCATTTCCTTTAGGTTTGGCCAAACACTTTCATTACTGTCATTGGGATCCAAACGTTGGTATTAGTGATGTCCCTTTCGGGACCCATCCGTGGATATCAGTCAGTCCCAATAACACCATTATTGTGGGGTTACACATTATGTAGATATTCCCATAATTTCATAGGCCATATCTAGAAATTTGCAAATATTAAAAACATTATAAACATGTCATAAAAGCTTTCAATAAACCATACTTTCATTTAGCTTTCCTACTTGCAAATCATACCCTTTCCAATAAAGGAAAACATTATATCCATAGTCTCATTTGAAATGTTAAACATTTGTCAAAATATTAAAACGCTATATCATATACTTTTTAAGTTTTTATGACACAGTAAATAGAATCCTACTTACCTTTTTAAAATTGAACTACCGCAGAGAAATTGACTCCACCGTTTTGAGGAAGTTTATCGTGCTTGTCCTAAGGTCCATGATCAAGTCATTTTACATTTAAAAGTATGTTCAATCCATTAACAGTCATATTAAATAGAAATAGATGCATTATAGTATCACTTTTCAACATTTTAGACCATTTAAGGTTCTTTAGGACAAGTTCTAAACACAAACAAAATCTTTACATAGTTGCTGTCCACAAATTTCCAGCAACAGAACCCAACTTTTGAAAATTCACCAAAAATCTGATTTACAACATTTTCACGTGAAATTTTGTGTGGAGCAAGATTCATATCTATACTTTTACTTCACGAAATTTCAGCTTCAAATATAGGGTATAAACAGAGAAATAAAACTCGAAATCCTACTGCCCTGTTTTAGAAATCTCAATCAAACATTTTCACAAACACCTTCTATACAACTTCATAAAATACTTTAAAAACAAAAAAAGTTCTTCTCCAAATCAGACCTCACAATGTTTTACATCTCAAATAACATAGAACCATCAAGAATCTTGAATCAAATCAGAAGTTACACATTTAGAATAAAATCAAAGCACACTTTTAACATGAGACATCTCAAGTAAATCAAATCACACACAATTTAAAACCTCATATCTCTATCTTTAAATAGCTTCAAAATCCATTAAAAATCCAAATTTAAACTAAACTTAGGTAGCTTATAGAATTCGGACCCCAAAAATAATGCCAAACTCCACTTTAAGCTCAACTAGCTTGAAAGAACAATGGGTGTTTGGTGGAATCCGAGAATGAGCTTTTGAATGAAGCTTAGTCTTGATTTGTTTTGTGATTTTGGAGGGGGAGATGGTCTTATGATGAAGAAGATCAGTTGTTGGAGTTTTTGTTTTTGATGTTGTGTTTTTTTTTTTTTTTTTTTTTTTTAAATGAACTTATAACTGTTTGGAAACGAAAGGTGTGAGGAAGAAGAGAATTTGGTTATATCAGCTTAATATCACCTAAAGACAGCTGTAAAACGTGTATTAAGACAGCAGCAAAACAAACTTTTAAAAATTTCATAAAATGCCCAAAAGAATTTAAAATTATGCTAGATCCTTAAAAATATATTTTCTTTGTAAATAAGTCCATATAAAATTTTAATAAACTTCATTTAAAGTAGATTCTATAACTTTAGATTACCATTCTTATACAAACAATCTCATGGACTAAGCACATCGATCAACTTCACTTCCCATGGTTGTCAACTCTCTGCACAGTTACTTAAAAAAATGTAGTTAAACAATTTTTGTAACACATAATTTTTTTGAAAAAATTTCATATAAAATGATTAACATAACTACTAATGAGCACTTATAATAATACTAATAAGATACTAAATATATTTGTTAAACTTAGTTATTTGAAATTAATTAAGCTCGACGTTACATTTTTGTTCGTGTGTTTTACCAAATTTTTTTAAAATTTTAATTTTCAAGTCTACCCCTGCTTTTCTTGAAAGCTAATTTGCAAGAATATCCTGTAAACCTTTTGAATTTGATAGTTTAGTTCCTAAACTTTTTTCTTGGTAATCAATCCCTTAAATTTTTAATTTTGATAATTTAGTCATTTTTACTTAAATTCATTAGAATTAAGACAAGTAGCTCAAAAGGGAAAATGCTTATTGTTTTACTTAATTTGAATACAAATTTCTTTTAAAATTTAGTTTTAAGTTTGAGAATAGTTGAATGAGGTTTATATTTTCAAAGTAAATTATATTGAACTTAAGCAAAAATAATCAATAATGCTCTTACTGGACTATAATAAGTAAGTTATGTGTAAAAAACCGTCTAATTTTTAATAAATATGAGCAAAAAAGATTGAATTATAAAAAATTATAAATTTAAAGGAGTGATTGTTAAGAAAAGAACAGTTTAGAGACTAAATGTTACCAAATTCTAAAAGATTATTCGTACAAATTTGTCTTTCTTTAACTTTACTAAACATCTCTAACCATACTTGGCCCCACTCTCTTTCTTTCTTCAAACGAAAACAACAAAACATGCAAATCAGCATTAGCCTAACAAATAAAAAAATATGGTAAATTACTGTAATAGTCCTTATATTTTTTAAGAAGATACAAGTTAGCCTTTAATTTTCTTTTTGATTAAAAGATCCTCAAACTCATAATAAAAAAAGGTGTAAAATGGGGATAATTTCTAACAGACGTTTAAAATTGGATGTTTTTTTTGTCACATGTCCATCATGTGACCTTAATTGATTCTGAAAAGTCCAAAAATATTTAAAAAAAATAAATAAATAAATAAAGTGTCTTCTTCAACCTCTTGGCCTCACGCTTGCAGACCATGAGCAAAGCCCTAACAACCCTAACAACCTCTTGGAGCTTTACCTCAGACGCGAAGAAGTTGGCGGCTTGGCAATAAATCGAACATATGGTGTGCGGAGGCTGGCGAAGTAGGAGGAGCAGAGGTGGTTGAGCCAGAGGATGCAGCTGATACATCCGCTGCCGTCGTCGATGGGTCGGGGACTTCCTTTTGCGAGATCCCCTCCGTCAAGAGCCTAGGCCCTCATCGTGAGTCCCACCCCCGTCGCGAGATCCCTCCATTGCGAACCTGTTGCAGCGGCTCGCGAAGAGAACGGTTCCAAATGAGGCCGATCTGGTCATCCCCAGCGACCATCAACGAGCTCACCCCTCGCCGCAGCCCCAGTAAAACTGCTTGTGTTCTCCGACAAGTACAATTGTAGAGAGAACATGAATTTTTTTTTTAATGCTTTTTTAATCAGCTTTTCTCTATGGGCGTGTGTGTGTGTGTGTGTAAGTTTATTTTTTTTAATTTTTAATTTTTAGTTATTATTCAGTTAAATTGAACATACTTTTTTATCAAAATGTCCTCCAATTGAAGACACGTTTTGCTTAAGTGGGTCAAAACCGTTTATTTCTGACGGCCGTTAGGGTTTTGCCTTTGTTTGCACTCTTTTTAAAAGTTTGGGGACTTTTTAATTAAAAAAAAAAAAGTTACAGGATCAAGTGGCATTTTCTTAAAAAGTTCAGGGATCACAAGAATAATTTACCCTAAAAAATAATAACAATAATAAAAGAAAACCCAGTTCCATTACAGAACCAAATCTAGCCAGCGAAGAAGATGGGAGGGCTCTCTGGCCTTCTGAATCAGAGGTATACATTTATATTCTCTTATATATATCTATATATTCATGAATTTCGTTATTTGTTGCAAGCTTTTTTTCTCATCATCACAATTTCTTCCTCTCTCTCTTCTTGTATATATGTGTTTTATATCTACTTTCTGGGTTTTCATTTTCTTCGATTTTGATCTGTTTTCGTTAATGGGTTTTCTTTGGTATCCTTTTATGTGTTCTTATTTTCAATATATATGTGTACATTCGTCTATATATGTGTAATTTGTACTTGATCTCTCTCTTCTCTCTTCTTCATGTGTTATGCACTTTCTGGTTTCATTGTTTTCTTATTTGGTCTCAATGTTTTCCTATGATACATATATGTGTATGTATACGTTCACCCTTTCGTGTCTTTGCTTGGGATGTCCTACTGGTGTTTGACTATTTTCCTGATGCTTATTATATGAAACATTATACATATATGGAATTGCCGTACGGATCCGGCAGTTATATCCTTTTAATAAACTAGTGGCAACAACTAGTTGATTTACTTGTAGTTTTATTCAAAATTTTGTGTTACATGGTACTAGTTAGCGATTGTTGGTGTAAAAGACAGGTATTACCGAAAAAAATTATAATCAAATCAACTAGTTGTTACAATAACGAACAAAAAAAAAGTTACAAATCAGGTTGGATAAGACAGTATGCTTATGTATATGTAAGATTAAGAAAGAGGAATCTCATGTAAACATCAGGGAATAAGTGTAGTTCGTATTCATATCCGTAAAAATTTCATTCCAAATAGAGAAAGATCGAAACAATAGGGATTTTAGGCTATTACTAATACATGATTTGGCACGTGTAGAATGAAATCTTCATTCTCGATTGTAAATGTATTTTAATAGCAATGTACTTGTCGAAAATGTTGCAGTTATATGAGGTGAGAGATATAGTTTCTAAGATGGCAGGGAGAGGAACTGAAGAAGTCAGAGTTGTGGCATCTCCTTATAGAATTTGCCCATTAGGAGCTCATATTGACCATCAGGTTTGTTGTAATCTCGAATCCGGTAATTTGTTTGTTTAATGTACGATAGAACTTGCTTTTGGTGTTCGGTATTTCCATCTTGAAGGAAAGTTTTAGTTTTGGATTTTGAATGAGATTTCTTTTTGAGTACCTATTGTGATAAGGAACAAGTTTTCGATGATCAGGAATTCAAAGTAGAGAGTTATTTGTTATGGTTCGGAATTAAATTTTGTGATAAGCCTTGTGATTTTCATTTCATTGTGGTCAAGTTTCCCAATACTATTATTTTGTTAGTTCCCGTTTTATAGTTACCATTTTATAGCTTACTACAGTTTTTTAGGCCTTTTTTTATTATTTTTTTTAAATAATAATTTCTTGCAGGGTGGGACAGTTTCGGCTATGACTGTTAATAAGGGAGTACTTCTAGGATTTGTTCCTTCGGGCGACAGTCAGGTAAGACTTGCAAGTTTTCAGCTACCTATTATTGCTATCTTTGAGGAAATTGCATCTTATGTTTTTAGCAAATATATACGTTTTACATGGGATTTACTAGGAACGATCACCATAGTCGTAAGTTAAGTCTATGAGGTAGAGGATGTAGGCAAGAAAACCAACTTATGTTTGCCTAATATCTAACAAAAGTTTTGAAAAATCATGAATTGAAGGTGAAAATTGTGAAAAGTTTTCAGAATTCATCCACTAATGAAGAGAAGAAGAGATGGATGAACTTCATATCGATCAACAAATCATTTGATTTGTTTTTTGGAAGGAAAAGGCGTACTGTAATTGATGGTTAATGATACAGTGAAGTTGGTTTTTCTTCTCCTAAATGCTTAGGTCAGAACAGAGGAAGTGAGAGCAATTTATACAATGAAGTTGGTTTTTCTTATCCTAAATGCAAGGTCAGAACAGAGGAAGTGAGAGCAATTTAGAGAAACGGTTTTGATAAGATGATGATATTCATCACCACAGTTGATGATCACCAAATGAATGGAACCGAGGTCGAGTGGGACCCACTGGACAACTTTATAACTTTGAGGGAAATACAAATAGAAGTTGATGTTTCTCATTTTATAGGGTCATCTAAGTAGATTCTATCTGTCTCTCCTTTGTGTTTGACGAGTGCATTATCGGAAGAGTGATTTTATCATGAAAGAGACATGTATATTCATCTGCATAAATTAGTACTTCCAATGTGAATATTCTTGTTGCTTATTAGTGAACATCTTCTTGTAGGTTGTTTTACGCTCGGGACAGTTTAAAGGAGAAGTAAGGTTCAGGTACAAGGACTCTCATCCTATGTTCCTTAACCTTTTAGAAAAGTGTTGTCCGAGTCTCGGGACATTTATGGAACTTTTTCTCCAAATTGAATTTGATTTTTTTGTTTAAATTTTTTGTATTTATAGTATTGATGAAATTCACCACCCTCAACACGCTATTGCGAAGAAAAATGAGACTGATGCAAATGATTCTTCCAAAATAAGCGAGGAATGTAACTGGGGAAATTATCCAAGAGGAGCCCTTTATGCATTGCAGAGGAAGGGAAACCACCTTTCGCAGGTTAACATTTCACTTTGTTGGCCTTTTTTTTTTCCCGCCTCATAATTGGTCTTTGATTGGACTTTATGTGGCTTTCCTGTTTCCCATTTAGTCTTGATATGTTTCTTTGATCATTTGCTGCAGGGTATCATAGGATACATATGTGGTTCCGAGGGTCTCGACAGTTCAGGCCTTAGCTCTTCTGCTGCCGTAAGTCCCCTTTTATCTTGGTATTAGTAAAAGGCTGATAGTTGAAACAGGTGTTTAAGTTCTATCATCCTCTAATATTATTTAAAAAAAAAAAAAAGAAAAAAAAAGAAAACCTCTTGGTTTCACGCTTGGAAAATTTTAATCCAAACATTTTTAGCCATTATAGTTGTCATGAAAAGTTTCAAGACACAATGTTTTCGTAAAAGTTTTCTTTTTCTATGGATAGAATTTCTTCCCCATCCGACATTTATCTTTACAGCAACTGTTTGACAGGTTGGAGTTGCTTACCTGCTGGCTTTGGAATACGCAAACATTTAACGGTATCTCCTGAAGAAAATATAGAGTATGATAGGTAGTTTTCTCTAACTCCTGACTTCCTGAGTTATAAATCAGAAACATTGGACCTAAAATTGTTCATAGAGGACTCGCATGAAATCATAACTTGAACTAGCGTTTGAACCGTTTTCTGGAAGCATAGAGATGGCCCGTTCTATTTTCTTTTCTCTTCTCTCTCTCGAATGGAAAAATGAATTGTTTTTCCCCTGTAACTATACGGATGGTGTCAGACGTTAAAAAATCTAACTTTTTGCTAGTGTAGGTTGATTGAAAACGAGTATTTGGGTCTGAGAAATGGCATATTGGATCAATCGGCCATATTACTTTCAAGCTATGGCTGTCTTTTGTGCATGAACTGCAAGGTACGGTATGAATGTGTGCTAATTTGGACATTCTTGAACTAGTAATCATTATTATTATTATTTAATTATAATGTTCTATTTTCTATTTATTCTTTATTCTGAATGATATCTTTTCTTTTTCTTTTCCATTTTTCAAAATCAATTTCTATTCTTCAGCATTTCTTCTTCTTCCTCTACTACTTATTTATTTATCTCAAATGTTTCATTGTCATTTATGTGGTAATATATTGATTTTTATTTATTTTATTTTACTTTTTGGAAAATCGGAGTCTTAAGCTGAAGTACTAAAGCTTGATCTTGAAAATTAATCCAGTTTTCATTTTCTAGACTAGAGAACATAAACTCATACACCCACCTGAATTGCAAAAGAACGAGAACATCGAGCCGCAGAAAGCGTACAAAATACTACTGGCGTTTTCAGGCTTGAAGCACGCTTTGACTAACAATCCTGGTTATAACCGACGAGTTTCTGAATGTCAAGAGGCTGCGAGAATTCTTCTGCAGTATGGCCAACTGTTTGCCCGTTGGTGTTTCTTGTTTTGTTTCTTTTCCTATCTTTTTAATGACCCGTCTGTTGAGGATTTCATGAAATCAAGTTCATTGGATTTTTCTTCTTCTTGTCATCACTTTACAGTTATCATCCACAAGTTTTAGAGTATTAATATCTGTTCTGACATATTGTTATCGACTTCCACAGTGCTTCAGGAATTGAAAAAGTGAAGCCTCTCCTCTCTGACGGTGAGTATTGGATTTCAGAAGGCTTATTTAGAATTTTGATTGTCGGTGGTAGTGTTAATTTAAGTTTTCTTTTCTTTTCTTTTGTTATGAAAACAGTTGACCCTGAAGCCTATCAAAGGCACAAAGTAAGTACTTCGGCATCCTAAGCTTTCAATTTTTTGAAGTTTACATCATTATGTATCAGATTTATAAATCCCACTAGACATTGTAGATTGCACACTGGCCTAAGACCCCGAAACAATGTAGGTCCCCGTGCCTCGAAATAAGCAAATTTCTTGTAGTTATGTCCCTTGCTGTAAGGTCATGTGAGCGCTGGTTTTTCAAAGAGATACTACTTGAAATCACTATGGCCATATAGTTTAGCATTTAGCAACATAGATGGAGCAAAAATGGCTTCCTCCTTTGGTATCCGTTGAAAACCTTAATCTTAACATGCACTAGAAACCGAATGACCTTCACCTCAGTTAGACTGGTTTGTCACCCCATGTTTAAGATGGTTTACCATCGCAAGGTTTCTGTATTTATGATCTCTATCCTGCAGAGAAAATTAGCACCCGATATTGCCAAACGCGCGGAGCATTACTTTTCAGAAAATTTGCGGGTCCACAAAGGTTTTTTTTTCTTCTCTCTGTCTCTCTCTCTCTCTCCTTTTATAAATGGTAAGTTCTGTTTTTTGTGTGTGTGTGATCAGACACACATTATGACGTTGCACTTTTTAACTCGTCGTTAAAGTTCACTTGAAATTATGATAAATTTCAGGACTTGAAGCTTGGGCTTCTGGCAAATTCGAGGAATTTGGTAAGCTTATCAGCGCCTCGGGTCTAAGTTCTATTCAGAACTATGAGTGTGGTATTACCTTTTTCTCATTTCTACATAAATATTTATCCCGTTGTTCGTACTATCTTTTTTCCATAGAGCTCTTTTGGTGCCGCAGAATTGGGTTACGAAACAAGAAAAGCTAGATATAAAGTAGGTTAAAGTTGAAAAATTGTTATAAATTCTCATTAACTTTGTTCTCAAAATTATGATAAACATACTTCAAGCTCTTCTTTCTTCCCTTATAAATGATGTAAAGTCTCAGAATAATGGTCACTGACTATCCCTAATGTGGTGACTCTTGCTTTCTTTAGGATCGGAACCGCTAATTCAACTTTATGAAGTTCTTTTAAGGGCTCGAGGGGTATTTGGAGCACGGTTTAGTGGTGCTGGTTTCCGAGGCTGTTGTATCGCACTCGTGGATGCTAATCATGCGGATGAAGCCTCAGCGTTTGTCAGGAGAGAGTATGGAAAGCTTCAACCCGAGTTGGTGAGCCAGTTGAAGCAAGACGCAGCAGTGTTGATATGTGAAGCTGGCGATTGTGCTCGTGTAATATCCTGATTCAGTTAATAAGCCGCTAATTAATTGTGTTTTTTAATCAATCACAATCACCTTGTAATAATTTTTTTTTTTATACTCCATTTTATTATTATTATTATTATTTTTATAATAGCATGGAAAGTTTTTTTCAGGTAAAGGTTAAAGCTCATATCGGTTAGAGGTCCATCTTTAGTTTACATTTCAACTAATACATATTTACAAACATTCACTAATTTTCAATAAAAAATAAAAAAAACTCAAAAACTCCAACTCATACCTATTGTCTAAACGAGCCCTAAGAAAAAAAAAAAAAAAAAACAATATTAAAGAACATCAATGGTGTCTAATGACATATGTGCGTGAAGAAAATGTGTCAACATAATTGGGAGTAATTAAAAAAAAAAAAAAAAAAAAAAACCCTCAAACTAGCCAAATAAACAGAGAAGCTTATCACCATGTTACAAAAGAATTTTACTCTAACCTTTAGATTAACCTCTCAGTTGTCCACCCGGGACGTATTCTACCATCACCAACCCAAGTTTCAAAAGCCGAAGTTGGAGCGGGTCTAAAATGGAGATAATGAGACTCGAATCTTGATAGACGAATGTGAGATATCTAGTAAAAATATCAAGATCTTTTGTCATCTTATCCACTTCATGGGTGTACAAAAGAATTTTACTTGATTAATATTTAGTGGTCATCAAGCATCCACATTCCTCGGTGGATAAGAGTGTCTTTTTTTCTTAATGATTAGTTAAGGTACGTGCGATGTACGCATTGAGTTGTAATTGAAAATTCTCGTAATGTAAAATATACTAATATGAAAAGGAAAAATAAATAAAAACTTTTATTTAAAGATATACTAGAAGATAAATTAATAATCGTCTAAGTGGAAGCACAAATTTAATCATGGAAAATTGAAAAAAAAAAAAAACTCACAAAATGAGAAATCAAACTTGATTACAGATAATAAGATTAAATTTTTCGATAAGAAAGCTGAAAGTATATATATATATATATATATATATATGATAGACAATGATGAAAGATGGACTCTACATCTGGCAAGAGATTTCTTTTTTTCGAAGTTACAAAGAAATTTTACTTTACTCATGAGTGGCCCAGAAGAATCCGCGTTTTACAGCTGGAAAGAGGGTTTTTTTTTTTTTTGGAATCTTAAACTTTGGGTTCGTTTGGTTCTCCATCTCATTTTAAACTAAACTGTACTTTTTCATCATGTTTTTTGTCTTTCTGAAAAAGTTTTTTGCCTTTTCTGAAAAAGTCAACAAAATTTACTATGCAAACTTAAAAATCTCAACTCAACTCAAACTGAACTTATGCACCAAACGGGCCCTTTTTCAACAAACATGAAGGGGAAGTACATGATGGAACTATTTTTTATATATTTTATTGGTACAATTTATTTTTAAATTATTCAGATTTAATCAAACTGTTAAGATGATGATTATGCATGATAATTAAAATATATCTTATCTCATTGTATTACATATTAAGAAATTTGAAAAAAAAAAAAACAAAAAACAATATTCAACAGTGGAAGGTTGGGGGGCTCCTCGCCGGGACTCAACGTTGGCCGGGCGGGGCTTGTCTCTCGTCTTCGGCTAGGGGGGTTTTCGTCACTAGGGTCGAGTAGGGGTTCATCGAGGTCGGGAGGGGGTTTTGGGGGGGGGGGGGGGGGGAGAGTCGAGATCATCAGAGGGGGAGAAAGGAGATCGCTGCAAGTCGTCGAGGGGTGTCGTGGGACTTTGGGATCTAGCCACGGAGGAGGAGAGGGGGGGGGGGGGGGGGGGGGGGGGGGGGGGGGGGGTTTGCTGGGGGAAGGCAACGTTTGGGGGATCGCTGAAGATGGCGACTTCGCTGGGGGAGGGGTGGGGGTGGCGTCTAGGGGGGAGGGGGGTTCGCTAGGGGGAGGCCACGTTAGGGGGGAGTGCTCTTCTACGGTCAGGGGGGGCTCACGTCAGAGATGGCAACTTCAAGAGAGTGCTCTTTCACGGTCACGTGCATGTGGTCTATTGTGCAACTCCACAACCATTGCAACATGTTTTGATCTATATGGTCTATTGTGCAACTCAAATACAATTTGTGTGTGTACAACCAGCCAAATTTTTTTTATATATATATTCCAATTTCACTAATACAATCCATTTTAAAATTGACAAGACGAGACATATGATCCTATTATAACTATAAGGTTTTTAATTATTTTTTATTTTTTATTTAACGAATTTCTACTTCTGCCGCTAACTTATATAAGTTGTTGGATTCGATTTCTCAACTATAAATCCTTAGTTAAGGATGTGTTTTGTATTTGAGTTGAATTTAAAATTAAATAAATTTTTAAGTTAAAATTGATTAAATTTTTAAAAACTATTATAATTTTTATTGACTTTTTATTAAAAAAAAAAAAAAATCAATAGTAAAGTATAATGCTATGTCTATAACATATATATATATATAAAGCGTAAGTTGATTTTCTGTGCACTCTCCCATATTTAACTGTTCAATTTTTTGGTCTCTCTATTTTGTCGTCTTCTGTGTTTCGTTTCGGCTCTCCTCCTGCAGCTTAAATCTCTCTCTCTTTCTCAATTTTTTTTTAAAACTATTATTTTTATTATTTATTATTATTTTTATTTTTTCTCTGACCGTTTCTTCTAAATGAATCACACACTCTACACTCTATCCAAAAAATGTCCATGCCTGCGAAGCACCCGTCTTAAACTAGTATATATATATATACACACATACGTACGTACATCACCATGCAAGAGTATCTAACAAAGAACACATCAATTTGCAATTTCAACACACGCAAAAGACGAACCAAACTTCATGATTAGCTAGCATTACCAAAGTACTATTAAAAACAAATTGTTCAAAATTTGTGTTTCAAGGATACTCAAATGCCTCTCCCCTGTTTGAAAGCACTCTCCAAGTTCTTTTTTATTTTTTTATTTTTTTTTTTGGCTTTCGCACTTGGAATGTGACTTGGAGAGACGTTTGAGTATCCACATAACTTCAACTTCAGAGGTAAAGCCACAAAGATGAGCTTCAACCTGAAAGCACCAAACTGAACAAAAGAAGAAAAGAAAACAGAAAATGGCAGAGAGTGCAGTGAGTTTTCTAGTGGACAAGCTTACTTCCTTACTAACAGAAGAGGCGAAACAGCTAACCGGATTCGAGAAGAAGTTGCTTTCGTCAAAGATGAGCTCCAAAGTATGAAGGCCTTTCTTCAGAAGGCTGATGCGGTTGAAGATGAAGATCCTGAGATCAAAGCTTGGGTTAAACAAGTCAGAAAAGTCGCTTACGACACTAAAGACCTCGTTGACTAATTCCTTCAAACCTTCAATCTCCGTTATCTTCTTGTAAAAATAATTGAACAACTCTTCAAAGGGATCTGGCAACAGGTTCCTGATGAGACATATTCCAAGGACATACTTTCACTCAAAGAAGACTTATTTTATTTCCTTGGTGATAAGAAGTACTTGGTTGTGTTGGATGACCTATGGAGCGTGGATTCATGGGAGGATCTCCCAAAAAAAAAAAAAAATATATATATATATATATTTATATTTATATCAATTCCAAACTTATTTGCAAATATTATGCAAGTCTCTATCCGTGCAATACCAATAAATATGCAACAATATTGCATCGAACTCGTGCAAGTCCAGAGAACAGAGCTTTTTTTCCTTTAAACGGTTTTTTTTCTTTTTAAATGGAAATTCAAAAGATAGAAAAAGGATGAAAAGATAATTTAATGAATTGCAAGTTAAAAAACTATTGGATAAAAAGACATGTTAATAGCATACTCTTCGTCTACTTTAACAAACTACAATCGCTTTAGACAACTCATTCAGTAAAACGACATGATCTTTTCTTAAAGCCTATATAAAATTACTACACCAAGTCCTTTTGTCAGTGTCGTTTAATGAAAACTATATGTGAGGTACATATAAGAAATGACGTTATAAGTGAGAACGAAACAAATTGTCATTTTCTAATATCAACGTTGGCATTTTTAATAACATTCAGAGATATAATTTTATTTTCTATATATTTTTTGTCTAATCAATTGATATAAAGTAAATATTCATTTTTGAAAAATAATTGGGAAATTAGCCCCGTAGCTCACCTTTCTCTTAGGCCTTTTTTTAATTATTTTTTTTTATTTTATTTTTAAAAGCACTCTATCCCTCTTATAATGAAAGCGAGGCAAGAAATTTCGTTGTGTTAAAAAAAAAAAAAAAAAATTCAAAAAAACAAAAAAAAAAAAAAAATCTTTATGCTTCCTCATTTTAGAGGCCTTCCTTTAAGTTCCCCCCACCCCCCCTTCCTTTTCTTTTGAAACAAAAGAACGAGAAATCTCATTAAATTTGAATATTTTTCCATTGTTGGCCATTATTTTTTATAAACAGAGAGTTGGCCATTATACCGCTAGATGTAGAAATCTCATTACAATATCATTTATTTTAGACTTTCGTCATTTATTTTTCTGTAAGTTTGCTAGTTTTAATATGTAAGGCTATAATTTTGCTATTTAATATTCATTAAAAAGATTTAGTCTTAAGTTGAAGGAATGTGAAATTAAGCATATTCATATATAAATACATATTTACAATTTTTTTTGAATGAATATCACCTCAAATGAAGCTCATATTATTAATGAAAAGAAAACTAAAACAATCATTACAAACAATCAAATGAATATGTAAAATGATAAACCAATATAATCATCAACATAATTGGGATCTGCTTTTCCATGATACTAGTTGCTTCCTTTCTTTTGTCTATTAAAAAAAAAAAAAATCTTATAATAGGCAAATAAATAGAGAAGCTTATTGTCAGGAAGGTACCAACCATTTGCCATTTGAGACTCATTACTAACATATTACAAAGAAATAATTAACCCAAAAAAAAAAAAATCATATTACAAAGAAATTTATTTAATGTGGCTATGAAATGACACTACTACAAAATGTGGATTACATGACGAAAAATACACGACGGTTTTTAAAAAACCGTCGTGGAAAATGGGACCAAAACACGGAGCGAAACCGTGTTTCCGAAGACCGTCGTGGAAGCAAGCGATTCCACGACTGTCTTCCATTTAACCGTCGTGGACCGTTTTTATAAATCGTCGTCTAAAATCACGATATATATCGATTGTTGCCCCCTGAGTTTTCCACATCAAATAGCAGCTGCAGTGAACTAAATTCATTCTAGAAAGCTTCGAAAATAGTCTGTACACCACTGTGTGACGCCACCATCTTCTATCGATCATATCAATACCTCTTGTAAGTCATGATCATACAACTTAGCTTTATGTTGTTTTCCTCTGTATTTTTTATTTATGATTTTATATTAATTTTGTATGTTTGGGATGCTTTTGATATGTTAAAGACTGCAGTGGGCCGGGTGTTTAATATACGAACTTATCATGATCAAATTGTTATTTTTTTCCGGCCCTTAGTTTTTATGTTTATTCACTTTTTTTGTTAATTGTTCAATTATTAAATGCGCCGGTAGCATTGTCTAATTAACTAAATGAAAATTAAATGCATGCAATTTAAAATTACGCACACTTTGACTTCGAAAGTTTTGATTTCTTGATTTAGGATTTGCAAATCATGGATAGAAAATGGATGTGGTTTGATAGATTGTCTAAAGCATATGAAGATGGTGTTGAAGAATTTTTGTCATTTGCCAAAGCTCACATACAAGATGATAAGATTCCTTGTCCGTGTCAAATTTGTGGTAATTATAGATCTCATTCCATTGATAATGTTAGAGGGCATTTGCGCGCTTATGGGATTATTTGTTCTTACCAAACATGGTATTTACATGGCGAAGATTTTTTCGATATTAATTATTCATCGACGAGTACTAAAGGTAAATAGCCTATTGTTGAGGAAGACGTTGGTGATAATATGGTCAATGATTTGGAAGAAAACTTTGTTCACCGGTCGGAGTTATTTGAGGAAATGATTAATGATGCCGAAACGCCATTGTATGTCGGGTGTACAAAATATACGAAATTAGGGGCATTGGTTAAATTATGGAATATGAAAGCGTCGGGAGGGTGGACGAATTCTAGTTTCACGACTCTTTTAGAATTTCTAAAAGATGTTCTACCGAAGGATAACAAAGTGCCACCTAGTATGTACGAGGCGAAGAAGACTTTGAGCACTTTGGGAATGGAATATGAAAAGATACATGCTTGCCCAAATGATTGCGTCCTTTACTGGAAAGAATATGAAGATTTAGATGAATGTCCGGTTTGTAACGAATCAAGATGGAAGAAGGGCAAGATGCCTTTGAATGGTAGAAAATGAGTGTCGGTTAAGGTGTTATGGTACATTCCACCGGCTCCACGTTTGCGTCGTTTATTCCGTAATGCCGAGCATGCTAAGAATTTGACCTGACACCATGATAAACGCGTTGACGATGGCAAACTTAGGCATCCGGCTGACGCACCACAATGGAAGACCTTTGATGACAATTATCCAGCTTTTAGTGCAGAACCAAGGAATCTACGTCTCGGTTTGTCGACGGACGGAATAAACCCACATAGTAACATGAGTAGTCGGCATAGTACCTGGCCAGTCATACTTGTCAACTACAATCTCCCTCCGGACTTGTGCATGAAGCGGAAGTTCTTGATGTTGACATTATTGATCTCAGGCCCTCAACAACCGGGGAATGACATTGACGTGTACTTGGCACCATTAATCGATGACTTAAAAAGCTTGTGGGAAGATGGTTTACAAGTTAGAGATTCTTACCGTCAAGATACGTTCAATCTACGTGCAATGTTGATTTGGTCCATTAATGACTTTCCTGCACTTGGCAACTTTTTTGGTTATCCGGTGAAGAGTTCTATAGGATGTCCAGTTTGTATGAAGGAAACAGCCTCTATCTGGTTGAAGAATGGTAAGAAAACCGTTTACCTTGGTCACAGGAGATTCTTGCCACCGAATCATCGATACCGCAAACAAAAAAAGGCTTTTGATGGTAATATCAAAGAAAGATCCACTCCTCGAATTTTGTCTGGCGAAGCCGTATTTGAGATGGTTAAAGATGTGAAAGTAGTTTTGGGAAAGAGAAAACGTAAGGCGCCAGTTGTCGATGGACCTTGGAAGAAGAAGTCAATATTCTATGAACTTCCATATTGGAAGTCACTTTACGTTCGTCATTGCTTGGATGTTATGCATATTGAAAAAAATGTTTGTGAATCGATAGTGGGCACGTTGCTTGACATTCTAAACAAAACTAAAGATGGTGAAAATGCACGGTTGGATCTTCAAGAGATGAAGATTAGACCAAATTTGCTCCCCGACAAAAGATCGAATGACACATACTTATCTCCGGCAAAGCACACATTATCCAGACAAGAAAAGAGAAAGCTTTATGAATGGCTTGCGTCCGTAAAAGTGCCAAGTGGGTACTCTTCTAACTTCAAAAGGTTGGTGTCGATGAAGGATTTGAGGCTCATTAGAATGAAAACACACGATTGTCATATCTTGATGCAACAATTATTACCTCTTGCATTGCGGGGAGTTTTAACGAAGGATGTGAGATATGTAATTACGAAGTTATGCTCATTTTTCAATTCAATTTGCTCTAAGGTAATCGATCCACTTATGCTAGATTCGTTACAATCTGAATTGGTGATGACTTTGTGCATGCTTGAGAAGTTTTTTCCATCAGCCTTTTTTGATATAATGATCCACCTAACGTGCACTTAGTTCGTGAAGTTAAGCTATGTGGTCCGGTCCATTTGAGGTGGATGTATCCTTTCGAAAGGTACATGAAGGTTTTGAAGGGTTATGTGAAGAACCGAAATAGGCCGGAGGGATGTATAGTAGAAAACTACATAGCCGAGGAATCAGTTGAATTTTGCTCTGAGTATTTGTCCAACGCGGACCCAATAGGGTTGCCAACGAGTGGGCTATTTACGTCGAAAAGGACTGTCCGTGGCCGTTCATTCACCAGTAAAGCAAGATGAATGAGAAAAAGCTTGTCTGTATGCTTTGCACAATGCTAAGGAAGTGGAACCGTTCGTTGAGGTTCACATGACGGAATTAAGAGTCGCGAATCTAAGGAAAACAAGATGTGAGAAGTGGATTCAACATGAGCACAACCGGACATTCAGGGAGTGGAATAGCCGACATTTGCATATGAAGCCTAGTGTTTCCCAAGACTTAATGAAGCTAGCAAGAGGACCGTCATCAATAGTCACAAGATATACATCGTACTTTGTCAATGGCTACACCTTTTACACTCGCGAAAGAGATGAGAAGTATCCAGTGCAAAATAGTGGTGTGAGCCTTCGTGCCGAGTCTATGCATATTTCATCCGCAAAGGACAAGAACCCGGTATACGGTTCCATGAACTACTTTGGGTTCATTGAAGATATTTGGGAACTTGATTATTGCGGCTTGCGGATAGCACTCTTAAATGCAAGTGGGCTGACAATAATTTTGTTAAGCTTGATAAGGACGGCGTGACAGTGGTGGACTTTAGGCGTATGAGATACAAAAATGATCATTTCGTTATGGCGTCGCAAGCAGTACAAGTCTTTTGCACAACGGATCCCGACAATTTAGAGTTATCATTAGTTGTGTCAATAAAGCCAAAATTTATCTGGGATGGTTAAGAAGATGTTGAAGATTGTACGGACATTCCATCTATCACGAATGGTTTGCCACCGGTGGAGGATATTGATGATTTTGACGATGATTCCTCACACTTGCTACGTTTAGATGTCGAGTGGACACGTGTTGAGAAGTCCAAAAAAAAAAAAAAAAAAGACTTGAAGTTGTTTTATTTTTCCATTAATTGTATATATATGCACTCTTTAAATGTTAATATTTATTAATGCCATGAGTAACTGAATGCAAGAACAAAATGTCGAGAATTAGAATGGGCTGCTGGTTTATGCATAACACACAGGTGTGGCCGGGATTATAGAGTTGAAAAACAAATTATTCCAAAACTTTAGCTGTCAAAATACCACGACGGGTTATCTAAAAACCGTCGTGGTATTTGACAGATATCACGACGGTAAAAAAAACTGTCGTGGTTGCCCCCCCGGGGAAGCTAACATGACAGTCAAAAACCGTCGTGGTAGCCCCACTGGGAACTACCACGACGGTCAAAAAACCGTCGTTTTAGCCCCCCTGGGGGGGCTAAGACGACGGTCATTTGACCCCGGGGGGGGGGGGGGGGGGGAGGGGGCTAACAAGACGTCATTTGACCCCCTGGGGTCAACTGACCGTCGTGGAACCCCAATAAGCCCCACGGGGGGGGGGTGGGGGGGGGGGGGGCGGGGGGGGGGGGGGGGCTAACAAGACGGTCAAATGACCGTCGTGGAAGGCCCCCCGGGGGCTACCACGACGGTCTTTAGACCGAACCATCGTTGTAACCTTCCGAGAAAATTTAAAAATTACCCGGGAAGCGTGCGCGCTTGCATGTGGCCCAAATTTTGCTACCTAGATATAAAAACTAAATGAAATACCTCATTCCCTCCATTTTTTCTCTCTAATTTTGGTAACTACCTCCCTCCATTTTCTCTCTCTTTGCTTGCCTTGCATCCTCCATTTACTCTCTTGGTTCATTTACCATTATTTCTTTTCCTTGCCCTTTCTCTTTCCTCGCCGCCGTCGCCACCCTCCTCTTGTTTTTTGCCGCCGTCGACGCCCACGCCATCGCCAAGACCCAGGCCAACGCCCACGCCCACTCCCATGCCAAGCCCTACGCCCACAGTTTGTCGCCGTCGACCATTGACCCGCCCATACCCATACTAAATGGTCAGTTTATGTTTGCTATTTCACCAAATATATACTTGATGGAATTTATCTTTATTTTCGGCGATTGTTGATTATGTTTGTGATTTTGCGCCATTTTTTAAACGGAAAAAAGTGTTGTTCTTGCATGTTAAATTTATGCACACTACATGTTCGAATAAATTCCTCTTTGAGTAAGACATAGTTTCGGTTAGTTGTACAATGGTTGGATTGTGGCCGTGATTTAGATTGCTCTAAAATTGTTTGGCTAATGCACGGATTTGGCAATTATCTCGGAAAATTTTTTGATGTTTAGAGTTAAAATTTTGTATATGACATGTTTGCTAAATTGCCTTTTTGAGTTAGAATTAGTTGTAGCTTGAATTAAATTGCTTGGATAAGGCACAGATTCAACAATTTTCCGGGTAAAGTGTTGATTTTGTGACTTATATTATAGCATTTGACATGTTTGATAATATGCTTATTTGCGTTCAAATTAGTTTTATATTGAATAAAATTGATTGGGTTAGGCACGGATTCGACAATTTTCCGGAAACCGTCGTTGATGTTGTGACTTAGATGTTAGCACATGACATGGAAAGATCAAATGTCTCTTTGATTAAGTTGTGTGTCATTTCTGTAATTAATTAAGTAGAAACCTATGTTTACTTGCACGGATTTACAATGATTTTGTAATGATTTAATGACAACTTTTTGTTTGTTTTGTAATGTGTTTCGGTGCCGAGTTGCTATAGATTGATTTAAAATGTCTCAAGAGCACAGTGATGAACACTCAACTCAAACTCAAATTGGAAAACCACGATGAACCAACGCACCTAGATTCAATCCCGATGAAGATAGTAAACGAAGAGCAACTCTTATGAGAAGAGTCCACCAAGTTAGGACAAAGGGAGAACGAGTTCAAGTTTCGTTCGACGCGAAGGGGCAACCAATAGGGAAGGGAGGAGATGCATTACAGAGTTGGATTGGAGTGCTTGCTCGAGAGCACATACCCATTTGGATATCCGACTTTAGAAGTGCCGATTTAACCCAAAGGAAAGAAAGAGTGTGGACGGAAATCATAACTTCTTTCACTGTGGGTGAATCGTATAAAAAACAAGCTTTAAAGTCATGTGCGGAGTCGGCAAAAATTTTCAGATATGATCTTTACCAAGCTTTTGTAAGGGATCATATTGACGAAGAAGCTGTGTGGCAACGACCGTCAAAAGTGATTCACAATTACCCCACCATCAGCCAGGATGATTGGGAACCTTTCATTACGTATCGTTGGTCCTCAGAATTCAAAATACTATCCGAACAAGGAAGTGAGATAAGAAAGAAACTCAAATACGGATCAACGGGAGGCCGAGACGGATATAGGAAACGTGACCAAGAACATGTACGTGAATAACTTACACAAAATTTATAAATGGTATGTTTTACTTCCAATTTCTTCTTATATGTTTACTAATGGTAATTATTAAACTGTAGTTTGAGAAGACGGGAAAGTACGCAGAGAGGTATGAAAATTGACTGAACATGCGCATCAAGCCCGATGGATCTTTTAAGAATGAAGCATGTAAAAATGTTGCCGATGTAATAGTAAGTTTCGAATCCGATTAAAATATATTAATCTCGTATACTCGTTTATGTTTACGAAGTCATAACATATTGTATAATTGTTACAGGATGACTTCAGTGAACAACAGACACAAGGAAGTTTCGAGTCAGTGGGGACAGAGGACATATTGACCAAGGCATTAGGCAATGCCGAGCATTCGGGTCGCATTTGAGGTCAATCTAAGTTTGTCAAGCAGTCGCAATACTTTAACGTTGCGGGGAGCTTCCACGAAAATTCTCAAGTCTTGGATATGAAACGGCAGCTAGCCGCGTTAGAAAGAACCGTACAGGAATTATGTGCGAAGCATGGTATCAACCGGGAGACTATGGCAGAGGAGCAGACCGTACCGACAGTTGATCAACACAACAGCTTCAAGGCTAGTTGCACTCTGAATGAAAAAGGAGCTGAGGCGTCGGATTCGAAGACCATGCCGAACGAAAGTAAGGAATGCCATCTATTTCTTCCTGATTTAATTAACGGAGGAGATGTGCTTGCTGCAAACGGCAGGGCATACATGGAATGTGTTCCAACGGACATGATCCATGGTATTCCTTTAGGTGAGGAGAATGTACGAGTAACAATTACAGTCCCAAAACTAAAAGTTGCACTCCTACCTATTTTGACGAACGAAGCCACATATATTGAAGAAGCTGTCGGTGGGTTTGTTGCTTGGCCGAAAAGATTAGTCGTCGTTTAAACAAGTTTGAGTCAGGCAAGCAAAGGTCCCAGTCATGCTCCTGACCGAGAAGCCGAGGGGAGCAAACGAACCAAAAAGAGAGCAGGGAGGAAGAAAATATGGTCACAACCGGAGGTACAACAACAACCGGTGCAAGAAGAAATGCCTTCGTTTGACTTTACTGACATTCCCTTCGATTTGAAACCGTTGGCATATTACGCACAAAATTCCATGCGTGACGGTACCCAAATAATCTGCCATCAACAACAGTTCGTCATTGGCGATGACATGCCCATATATATTGGGTTTGAAGATGTCTACCATTTCATAACACTTAAAGAAATCAGTGTGAATAGCATAATGGTTTACATCAGGTAATACATTTTTCCTTAAAATATTTAATTATTTTTACTTCTTAATATTATATATATCAGTTTTGTGTAACAAGTCAGCGTAATTATTTTGCAGATACTTAGCGGATTGTTGTGCAAGAGCAGGTATGGATCAACAGTTCGAGTTTATTTCTCCAGTAATCGTCTCACCAGTTCAACGCGTTGCCGATCGCGCCGCCTACGTTCGAGAGAGGGCCGATTACATTCTACAGGTCTTAAGAAACGCTCCACAGGGAAAGCTATTTCTCATGCCATATAACAGCGGCCAACATTGGGTCTTGGCAGTTGTTGATCCGCGGGATGACTTGGTCCTATATTTTAATCCTCTCGGAAACGAACCGGGTGATGATTTTAAAGATCTAATTACGACGTAAGTACTTTTTAATGTTCATATTTCTGATTCTATGCATACAGTTGTAATAATTTGTTTTGAAATTTGTCAAATTGTTAGGGCACTTAATGATTGGAAGATTTCAGTGGGAAGAGGAGTAAGACATCGACGGAACTGGGAGACTTTGATTGATACTGCTCGATGTCCAATACAGGAAGGTTATGTAGAGTGCGGTTATTTTGTTTAGCTTTCATGCGAGAAATAACCCTCACTGTTGATGGACTAGCCGCTCTTCAAACGAAGGATTTTTATACTGATGATGACATGAGTTTGGTTAGGCAAGAGTGAGCTAGGTTTGTTATGCAGTTTATTCAATATTGACTAAAAACAATATATCAATTTTGTAATATATGCATATTAATTGTACAAATCTAGGTCATTATAGACTATATTTATCATTTTATAATTGGTTGATTTGCCATCCGTGGGAATAAAACGAATTCGTAAATAAATTTTTTTTTGTTTACTTGATACCACGACGGTTTGATTTTAAACCGTCGTGGTATCGGAGCTACCACGATCATTTTTTAACGGTCGTGGTATCCTGGAATACCACGACCGTTAAAAAACGGTCGTGGTAGCCCGGCTACCACGATCGTTAAAAAATAGTCATGGTAGCCCGGCTACCACGACCGTTAACAAACAGTCGTGGTAACTCTGATACCACGACCGGTTTTTAACGGTCATGGTATCCGAGATTCCACGACAGTTTCAAACCGTTGTGGAATACATATATATACTACGACTGTGGATTGCACGACGGTTAGAAAACCGTCGTGTAAGTTTTACCACGACGGTTTTTAACCGTCGTGGAATCTGTATTCTGTAGTAGTGTGACATTTTTCTTGTGAAATGACAACTCCTTCTACTATATTGACTTTATATTCAAGGTGGAAGGATTTAAACTCTTCACCTTATGATAGAGTCAAGTACGTAATTATCATTATATTATACTTGCAGCCATTGATTCATCCATCTAGTTTTACACTCATTATCACTAATGAAACTTTTTATTTGTTGTAAAAAATTGAGTCGAAGCTTCGAATGATGCCAGTTTTTCACTCTCTTTATTTTGTTTTTTTTAATGGGTAATTTATAGAAAGACCTATATAGTAAGGAGGCATAATTAAGATTTCCGCTTTATTTTATTTATTTATTTATAAATACTATGGGATTTCTTGGCTCACTTTCATTATTAGATGTTAAGAGTGCTAAAAGAAAGTCAAAACTCATTATATATATATATATATATATAAATATGTAAATCAGACATTACATGAGAAGAAAAACAAGTACATGATAAAAATTTGGGACTGTTCAATGCATCATGTTTGGTTTTCTTCAAGAAGTTTGACTTGCATGCAGTTTGAAAGCTGTATATAATTTGTGTATATTGGTTAATAGAAAGCCAGTTTTAGGGCCGTATGCAATATACATAATTAAATAATTAAATAAATAAACAACTAAAAATTATTAGAAATAAAATAATAGTCTCATAGATCCTTCTCTTCTTATAGAGAGGTTGGTCGTTGATACAAGGTCTATATATTTGTTTGTTTTTATTAAGTTGAAAATGTTGTTTTCCTATTCCATTACCAATCTGTTATAACAATGGATTAAATCTTAATGAATCGAGATTTTTGTTATTTCATGCATGGATTACTTCAAACTCGTCTTTCCCTCCCTTACATATGTAATGACGTAAAGTCTATAATAATAATCACTGACTATACCTAATGTTGTGACTACTTTCATTTCGTTTGGCACCGCTAATTCAACTTCATGAAATTCTTTTAAGAGCTCCGGGGGGTATTTGGAGTACGGTTCAGTGGTGTCAGGTTCAGAGGCTGCTGCATCGCGCTCGTAGATGCTAATCATGCAGATCAAGCAGCGTCGTTTGCCCGAAGAGAGTATCGAAAGCTTCAACTCGAGTTGGCGAGTCAGTTGAAGCAAGATGTGACAATTATGATATGTGAAGTAGGCGTGCTCGTGTAGTATCATGATATAAATCATTAAACCGCTAATTAATTTTGTGTTGTTTAATCAAGTCACAAACACCTTGTCATGATATTTTTTGATAATCCAATTCTTTTTTTTTTTTTTTTACATGAAAACTTTTTCTGGTAAATGGTAAAGCTCATTTAAAAAAAAAAATAAAAATAGAGAAGTGTCAATGCAATTAATTTTTGTTTTGGAAGTGTAAGGATGGGTGTGAGATATTGGCTTTAAATATTGGGAGCTTTATACTATACTTCTTGTGTCAAGTTTTTTTTTTTTTTTTTTTTTGCTAATTCGAAATGTGCCTCTCTGAAACCTTAATCAAATTTAATGATCCGTTCTTCAAGTTTCCCTCACCATATTATACTAATTATGCTTCTCAAATTTTTTTTATTTGTTTTAATAAATTGATTGGAGGCTGGAGGCTTGGTGTGATGTCAGATGTTCACTTTCTTTCTTTTGTTTAAAATAGGTGGAAATTTAGCGGTATGCTTCTCTAGCAGTGACAAAGCAAGAAATATGATGAGGGGGCTAATAACTATAAGTTTTAAATTTTAGAGAATAAAATGAAGTTCTTTGATTTTTAGAAGGGCTATTTATAAATTTGAGTAAAAAAAAACATACAAAATTTCAATTAGTAAAGCTTCCCCTAGGGCCTTACTCTCTACGTTCATGTTCTCTCGTAAGGACAATATTTCTAAGAGAAAGTCACTATTAACACTATAAGAGGGACAAAATTTTAAAGCAAAGTTACAAAATGTGTTAAGAGAAAGAACAATATTAATGGATACCAATGATATTTAATACTATGCATTAATAAATGAATGATCCTACAGGTGCTTAAAGAAAATGTGTCATCATATTTAGAATTCATTAATAACCAAAAAAAAAAAAAAAACAATAAAAGAACCAAATAAACAAAGAAGCTTCTTACCAGGAAGTTGCCTACCATTATTGTCTAACATATTATAAAGAAATTTACATGTGACTTATATGGGGCCCTGAGGACTCCGTGTTCCTCAGTGGAAAAAAGAGCGTCTTTTTGTCGTTTTCACCTTTTTTTGTTTTTTTTTTTGTTTTTTTTCCTTCACTTTATTGACTCCTTTTTCTAATATATATATGCTATAATATTGTTGCCATGAGAAATGAGGAGCCTTTCCTTCTCAATTGCACTGAAGTTTCCTTCCCAAAAAAAAAAAAAAAAAAAAAAAAGCTTCGTAATTTATCATTTGTTATTTGGAGAGTGCTTTAAAACAACGGAAAACAAGGGAGAGACATTTTTGGTATTGTGACATATTGTTGTATTAGCATGATCATTAATTTAAGACACGAGACTAATAAAAGTGCAAATTAAGTATGTATCGGACCAATCTTTATTTTGGTGAGGTAAAATTCATAAACTATTTAAATATGACCTTGGTTGCATGCACACGATACATCCACAAGAACACTTGAATGATGGGCGTGAACTATTTATGAATTTTGGTGAGGTAAAATTCATAAAATATTTATTTTGGTGAAGTGCTTTATTATGGAAGTATGGTAGATGTAGTATACGCTTATTATTTTGAAAGTAGTCTTCATCGTTCGAACAAACATATTGTCAAAATAATTTAAGATTTTACATGGAACAAAAAAAAAAAAAAAAAAAAAAAAGGATAAGTTTTAAGTTTCAAAATTACAACTGTAGTTTGAAATTGCATCGTTATTTAGAGATATTACTGGTCATTGCTTTCGAGGCAAAATCATATGTGTGTGTGTGTGTGTGTGTGTATGACTTTAAAATACAGCCAAATAAAAGAGGCTTATTACGAGGAAGTTGCCTACCATTTGGGTTACAAACTCATTACAAAGAAATTTAGTTGATGACAAAATTTAGTTGATGACTTATGTAATACCTAGATTTTTCATGTCACTAATTTCTTCTTAAGAAATTAGATTCTATGCCATGAAGGTATTTATGAAAAAGTTCAAGTAAGAGCTTTTGTTTGATTATGTAAATTCTTTTGGGTTAGTACAACTCAAAATAGGTTTTAAGGTTAGAAAACGCTCTTTCAAGTCGAAAAGGACGAAAAAGGACGTAATTTCAAAGAAAGTCAAAGTTTGACCAAGAGTGGTCAACGGATTGACTTGGCAGTATTGTATGATGCAGTACGAGAAAATACTGTAAAATATGTCAGTATGGGCGAGATAGCTCAAATAGGCTTTAAAAACCACCCTAGAAAATCAAGCACACCTAGTTAAGGTCAAGGGCAAAAGAATGTGAAAATATGAAAAACTTGGTCACCAAGTAACCCATTGGGGCCGGTCACATGCAGGGGCAAAAATGTCAAAATTTTCACTTTTGGGGTAAAAGTGCAAATTTTGGAAAATTGATGATGTAAGCACATGATGTCATCAAGATGATGTCATCATGATGAGATAAGCTTGGCTTGTTCACCAAGAAAGCAACCGGCCACCTAGGGGGCATTTTTGAAAGAATTTTCACTTTTGGGGCCAAAGTGCAAATTTTGGAAATTTGGTGATGTAAGCATGTGATGTCACCAAGATGAGGTCATCTTGCCTTGCTCTCCAAGTTGACAGCTGGCCATCTTGACACCTAGCATGCCAATTGCATGATTTTCTCAAAATTTAGGGGCTAAAATGCAATTTTTGGAAAGTTTGCATTTGCCTATAAATAGGGGTGGCATTTAATCATTTAAATCAGAAAATTTGGCCAAACTCTTGCTATTTTTCTGCAGAAAAATCCGAGAGAGAGAGAAGGAGAGAAACCAAGAGAGAACCAAGAGAAAAAGTTGGAAAAAGCCAAGGGAGGCTAGTTAGTGTGCATGTTCGGTTTCAAGCTAGAAACCAAGGGCAAATCTGGAAATTTTGGACCCAATTTCTGGGCAGTGGCCGTGCAGGGGTGAGGAAGAAAGGGGTGAAAAATTTTGGTGCCATTTGGAGAGCTAGAGCAGAGTGTTTGGAGAGCCAAAAGGGAGGGAGATTTCGGTTTGCATACCCTAACCCATCCCTAGGGTTAGCTAAGGTAAAACTCCCTCAAACCCTAATATTTTTCCATGCAAGTTAGATGGGATATTTATGTGTATGTTTGTATGTGCATGGCTGAAAATTGGAACCCCATTTGGAGGGGAAATCCGGACTTGTTGGCAGCCAAAAGGGAGGAGTAAGGAAGTTTGGAATCCAAGCTAGTAAACCAACTTCCAAACCCTAGAGGATAGAACCTGCAGCTGTACCGGAAAAGGAACAGCGTTAGTTGGGGCAATAAATCAAGAGCATAGGACGGAAGGTAAGTACAACTCCGCCTACAGCATGAACACATGTTTGTTTGCATATGATGTTTTTAAGAAATCATGAATAGTATTTCATGATTTATGATGTTATGAGGTAGTACGTTTATGTTAAGATGTGTTATGACATGATGATATGTTAAGTATGTCCATGTTTCATGTTAAGATGTAGTATGTTATGAAGTATGTTATGTTATGTATGATGTTACGTTAAGATGCAGTATGTCCATGTTTCATGTTAAGTTATGAGATAGTATGTTATGATAAAGTATGTTATGTTTTATGTTTGATATCTTGGCATCATGAAGCATGCTCACTGATTATGAATCATATAGTAAGAATAAGTTCTTAAGATACGAGATAAGTTAAGTAAAGATTGTTGTGTTGTACTGGCTTGCCTTTGTGGTGGGTTCAAATGGTATATTCCATGGTTTGACTTGGATTGGATTGGCTGCCTTCACTACTCCATGTTAAACGTTTGTTTCATGGTTTGAGTTGGATTGGACGGACCGCCTTCAACCACTCCATGGTTATGTACCACAGTACATGCGCACATGTTATAGAGTAAGATAATAAGGAACCATAATTGATTAATAAGAAATCATAACCAGTTCATGCATTTTGTGTTTCAGTTGCATGCGGATTGAATATTGTGCTTACTGGGCTTTTAGCTCATTACTTACGTTCATGCTGTAGGTAAGCTACCTACCGGCAATACCTGATACGAGACTGTGGAAAGACGGTGCTGCGGACTGTGAAATGTGGGATGGACACCACCACGGATTTCCATAAAAGGTGTTTGAAAGGAAAATGTGTTTACATTATGTTTTAAGTATGTATGGCAAAGGTTTCAGTATGTATGGCAACGAGTTGCCTCGTGTTGTACTGATCCGCATTAGGTCGGGTTGGTCCACGATTTACGTTTATGTATGATAGCTTTCCCATTAGGTGAAAGCTCAGTACTCGAGTGAGTACATACGAAGAAGATATGTTCCTATATATAAGTTTAAGTTTATGTTTAAGCCTAAGTTTAAGGCTTCATGTTTTATGTAAGTAACGTGTTTAAGTCACGATTTTAAAATGAAGTTAAAGCTTTTAAGTTTTAAAGGAGTAAAAAAAAAAAAAATTTACTCTAAAAATTGGGTAAGTTTAAGTTAAGTAAGTATAGTCACGACCGTCATTCGCGTGGTCAGTCATACGTGGGTGGTCGGGGCGTGACAGGTTTGGTATCAGAGCGAAGGTTTTCTTGCCATCCAATTTCACAGTTTTGCCGCCGGAGCCACAGTTTTGTAAGTTGTTTTCTTACTCTGTCTTATGTGTAGTCATAAGATTAGTACAAAGACATGTACCTGGTGTTAAACCCAGATTAGATTTTCAGGATCGAAAAGGGCAGTGAAGCTTCGTTAGCATTTCAAGGAATAGAGGAGGAGCTCCGACTCCGCACCCTCGACAGGACCCAAGAAGTGGTTTCACTTAATGGGGATTCTTCTCCGGTTATGTGCTGCAAGGACATATTTCTAGGCTATGTTACGTTGCCAGCCAACGACAAGACGAGGAGGCTCGAGTATGGGGCCTTAGCATGGAGACTTGAGAGGAGGCTCCTAAATGTTATTTTTAATAACACTCAGGACTGCCTATGTTCGGTAGTGTCACGATTCCATGATATACCAGGATGCGTATACGAGACGATATCTCAACTATGTTGCAGCTTGGCGCAAATAACTCTATGGGTTATTACGGCTAGTGGATCAGAGTTGCGCAGCAAAAGCATGGTGGATACGCTACGTTTACGATATGATATGAAGAGATTGCTAGAAATCTCTAGTAGGATAAGTTGACAAGTTACGATATGATAAGTTAAGTTATGAAAGTAAGAATGAGCATTAGAATTAGAAACGAGAAGTTGGTTTGTCGCAGATACGACCGAACCAAATTTTTCGTAAGAGCCTAATCTTGCAGCTATAGTGTCTAAGTTGCAAAGATACTTGCTAGATTATCAACAAGAGATAGGATCGATGCTATAAAAGCTAAAGTTTCATATTTATGGAAATTATGCCCTAGTAAGGGAAATTATGTGATATTGGGAAGTTTAGACATTCCTAAGAATTATGATTATGAAAGACAAGTTTGAAGCAAAGAGAAAAGCTTCTACTATCCAAGAAGTAGTTGGATATTTAAGTGTACCTTTCAATGCATCACTCGAACGATATTATGCTTTTCCAAGATTGGCTTTAAAAGAATTCAAAGAAAATATTTTTATAAAAGATCTTATGTTTAATAGAACCCCCTCATTTTATGTAAGACGGCCAAATCCTTGAGGAAGAAATTCCAAGATAGGGGCTGTCATGAAAAATAAGGGTTCCAAGATAGGAACCATAGGCCGAAAACCTTGAGGACGAGTCCAAGAAAGGGGCCACCAGGAAAGCAAAGGGTTCTAATAGCATAGGATCAAGTTTCAAGAAAGAAACTATGTTCAAGAACGAGTTTTGAGTACAGAATACGATATGTTTTCCAAGTAAGGAAGAAATATGTATTTTCCAAGCATGGAAAAAAAAAAAATTTATGATAAGCTTTTCAAGTATGAAAAAGTTACATGAAATATGTTTTCAAAATATGACAAGTTATATATGATATACTTGCTCAACTTTTTACGTAAATGATTCTTGTGATGCAATAGGAAAGGAAAGTATGTAAGTATGCAGTATGATCAGTATGACAAGTAAGAAAGGAAAGTATGTATGTTAGCATGAAGTATGATGATAAGTATGTAAGTATGATGATAAGATAAGAAAGTATGATGAAAGTAAGCATGAAAGTACGAAAGTAAGAGGATATGAAGTATGAATTATGAAGCTATAGATGTAAAATTATGGTTCTGTATAAGAGATATGATCCCATTAAGTCTTAAGTGGGAACATGAACGAACCATTATGAACCTATGGTGGATTTTTGGAGAAAAGTCACCTAGATACATCTGAATTTCGAGGACGAAAATTTTTAAGAAGGGTAGATTGTAATACCTAGATTTTTCATATCACTAATTTCTTCTTAAGAAATTAGATTCTATGCCATGAAGGTATTTATGAAAAAGTTCAAGTAAGAGCTTTTGTTTGATTATGTGAATTCTTTGGGTCAGTACAACTCAAAATAGGTTTTAAGGTTAGAAAACGCTCTTTCAAGTCGAAAAGGACGAAAAAGGATGTAATTTCAAAGAAAGTCAAAGTTTGACCAAGAGTGGTCAACGGATTGACTTGGCAGTATTGTATGATGCAGTACGAGAAAATACTGTAAAATATGTCAGTATGGGCGAGATAGCTCAAATAGGCTTTAAAACCACCCTAGAAAATCAAGCACACCTAGTTAAGGTCAAGGGCAAAAGAATGTGAAAATATGAAAAACTTGGTCACCAAGTAACCCATTGGGGCCGGTCACATGCAGGGGCAAAAATGTCAAAATTTTCACTTTTGGGGTAAAAGTGCAAATTTTGGAAAATTGATGATGTAAGCACATGATGTCATCAAGATGATGTCATCATGATGAGATAAGCTTGGCTTGTTCACCAAGAAGCAACCGGCCACCTAGGGGGCATTTTTGAAAGAATTTTCACTTTTGGGCCAAAGTGCAAATTTTGGAAATTTGGTGATGTAAGCATGTGATGTCACCAAGATGAGGTCATCTTGCCTTGCTCTCCAAGTTGACAGCTGGCCATCTTGACACCTAGCATGCCAATTGCATGATTTTCTCAAAATTTAGGGGCTAAAATGCAATTTTTGGAAAGTTTGCATTTGCCTATAAATAGGGGTGGCATTTAATCATTTAAATCAGAAAATTTGGCCAAACTCTTGCCATTTTTCTGCAGAAAAATCCGAGAGAGAGAGAAGGAGAGAAACCAAGAGAGAACCAAGAGAAAAAGTTGGAAAAAGCCAAGGGAGGCTAGTTAGTGTGCATGTTCGGTTCAAGCTAGAAACCAAGGGCAAATCTGGAAATTTTGGACCCAATTTCTGGGCAGTGGCCGTGCAGGGGTGAGGAAGAAAGGGGTGAAAAATTTTGGTGCCATTTGGAGAGCTAGAGCAGAGTGTTTGGAGAGCCAAAAGGGAGGGAGATTTCGGTTTGCATACCCTAACCCATCCCTAGGGTTAGCTAAGGTAAAACTCCCTCAAACCCTAATATTTTTCCATGCAAGTTAGATGGGATATTTATGTGTATGTTTGTATGGTGCATGGCTGAAAATTGGAACCCCATTTGGAGGGAATCCGGACTTGTTGGCAGCCAAAAGGGAGGAGTAAGGAAGTTTGGAATCCAAGCTAGTAAACCAACTTCCAAACCCTAGAGGATAGAACCTGCAGCTGTACCGGAAAAGGAACAGCGTTAGTTGGGGCAATAAATCAAGAGCATAGGACGGAAGGTAAGTACAACTCCGCCTACAGCATGAACACATGTTTGTTTGCATATGATGTTTTTAAGAAATCATGAATAGTATTTCATGATTTATGATGTTTATGAGGTAGTACGTTTATGTTAAGATGTGTTATGACATGATGATATGTTAAGTATGTCCATGTTTCATGTTAAGATGTAGTATGTTATGAAGTATGTTATGTTATGTATGATGTTACGTTAAGATGCAGTATGTCCATGTTTCATGTTAAGTTATGAGAGTATGTTATGATAAAGTATGTTATATTTTATGTTTGATATCTTGGCATCATGAAGCATGCTCACTGATTATGAATCCTATAGTAAGAATAAGTTCTTAAGATACGAGATAAGTTAAGTAAAGATTGTTGTGTTGTACTGGCTTGCCTTTGTGGTGGGTTCAAATGGTATATTCCATGATTTGACTTGGATTGGATTGGCTGCCTTCACTACTCCATGTTAACGTTTTGTTTCATGGTTTGAGTTGGATTGGACGGACCCGCCTTCAACCACTCCATGGTTATGTACCACAGTACATGCGCACATGTTATAGAGTAAGATAATAGGAACCATAATTGATTAATAAGAAATCATAACCAGTTCATGCATTTTGTGTTTCAGTTGCATGCGGATTGAATATTGTGCTTACTGGGCTTTTAGCTCATTCCTTACGTTCATGCTGTAGGTAAGCTACCTACCGGCAATACCTGATACGAGACTGTGGAAAGACGGTGCTGCGGACTGTGAAATGTGGGATGGACACCACCACGGATTTCCATAAAAGGTGTTTGAAAGGAAAATGTGTTTACATTATGTTTTAAGTATGTATGGCAAAGGTTTCAGTATGTATGGCAACGAGTTGCCTCGTGTTGTACTGATCCGCATTAGGTCGGGTTGGTCCACGATTTACGTTTATGTATGATAGCTTTCCCATTAGGTTGAAAGCTCAGTACTCGAGTGAGTACATACGAAGAAGATATGTTCCTATATATCAGTTTAAGTTTATGTTAAGCCTAAGTTTAAGGCTTCATGTTTTATGTAAGTAACGTGTTTAAGTCACGATTTTAAAATGAAGTTAAAGCTTTTAAGTTTTAAAGGAGTAAAAAAAAAAAAATTTACTCTAAAAATTGGGTAAGTTTAAGTTAAGTAAGTATAGTCACGACCGTCATTCGCGTGGTCAGTCATACGTGGGTGGTCAGGGCGTGACAACTTATGAGTTGGCCCTGCGTCTTTTTATTTTTTTATTTTTTATTTCCTCTTATCAAGAAATGACAATTCCTTTAACTTTATAAGGAGTTCTATAGTAGGGAAGGGATACTTTTCCCTAACCATAGATTAATTATGAACGTCGAGATTCAAGGGATGCACCAAAGAATTGTAAGAAAAGTATACATGTGATTAAATAGCACTTAAGGGGGAAGAAACTCATAATCTTCCCCTTCGATTGACAAGTCGACGCACAAAACCTCCGGCATGAACAGTGAAATGGTAGAAATCACTGCTTTGTCCGTGAGTTTACGAAACATATGTGAAGAATAGTTAGAGGTATGCCTCTCTATTGAGAAACATAAAGATTTCTGTCATTTCTTTAAAAACACTAAAAAATTTATGCCATCACTTTCTCTCATTGCATATTACCCCTAGAGTTTTTTTGATCTTGTAACGATCCACTTAATGTGGTTGTTACTTAATACATAAACATACTTAACTTACTCTCATTTTTGTAAAAATGTGAAAATATATATATATATATATATGTAAACTCAAATTTAAGAACCTAACTTAATCTCACACTTATATAAACTTACTTAAGTATAGAGTTCTCAAACCATCTAACATATTTTACAAACCATACTAACTACCGTAATAGCAAACTTAGTTCCCAACACTAAATACTGGTACAATCATATTATCATAGCATAACACGAATATATTTTACAAAATAAGTGAGGGTATCCGACCCAAATTTCACAGTTCGCCATGCTATTTCTCCATAGTCGTCATCAAAACACTACCGATAGGTTGTCTACCTATAGCATGAACATAAGTTACGAGCTTTTGCTCAACAAGTACAACTTCCTAAACCCACAAAATGATCTTAGCAAAAGAATGCATAAATCAATTTTGCTTTTTTATGTTAACTTAGTTTTGGGCTCTTTATTTAACTTGGGTGTATGTACCGTGGCACGCCAGCCATGGAGTGGTTTTTGAGCAAAAATATCGTCTCATGTTTATCTCTTGAATTATTTCCACAATTACAATAAATCAAATAATTGTGTAATTATCCTCAATTACTTAGCCTCCAAGTAATGCCATGTTTGGCCTTACTTCTAATAGATAGTCCATTTCTTAATGATCCTGATAATACAAATATTGTCCCAGTCCCAGCTAAAGTCTAATGATGTTAAATTGTAGTCCAGAATTTATCTACACATAATTAGATTGCGTATAGGTATTTCTTAGGACTGTTGCCACTTAATTTTTATTACTCCAAATATTATTCCAAACTATTTTAGAATGTTCATACTCCTTATTCTTAATTTTGTATCCGTAATGATGGTCAGTCATAGAATAATTTCAATACTGCTTAAAAATTACAGTACCGCCTTAATCATGTTATAAGCTATCTTGGTCATTATTGACCAGAACAACATCGTAAATTATTTTTTCCCTTTTCACTAAAAGGTCTCTTACTTGATTTGATGAACTGTCATCGAATCCTGTTACACTATAAGTGCTCAAACATAATATGATAATAAAATGGTGAATTTCACATTGATATCCATAATTTCATGAAACATCACATAAACACATAGTACAGACTTGAATTTCTTTATATCTAAAGAAATCATGAGTTTGTTAAAAGTTCAGTTATTACAGATCTCATGTTAAACACTACAAGGGGGACAAAATTCGAAAAAAACTCACAAAATGTTAGAGAAAACATTATATATTAAACACTATGAAAGGGACATATGCCATGTGAAAGTCGAAAAACTAATTACAAAAGGTGAGTTAAAGGTCTACATTTCCTAATTTTCACTATATAGAATAGGAGTAAACATAATTAGAAATCTTGAAAAAAAAAAAAAAAAAAAAAAAAGAAAAAACCTCTTATAATGGCCAAATAACAGATAAGCTAAATACCAGGAAGCTTAGTGTAATGACCGGCAAATTTACTGCACGGAATTTCTGAACTAATAAGAAATCAGGCTGTATATATATATTTTGTAATAAAGGACATTTTCTATCTTTTTTATTGTCCATGATTGTATTACCATGGAAAAAAAATATTAATGTGAAAAGTGTAATATTCTAATATTCGAAAGTTTCACGCTACACGATTAACAGAAAATTTGTAAAATTTACATATAAGAAATGTAATCACAATTATGTGATTTTAAATTTTCCAATAAGCATGCCAAGTCCATAATTTAAATTAAAAATGACATTTGGAAAGTTTTTTTGGTGTTTTTGAAACATCTTTGGTTGTAGAATTCAAAATTCTGAACCGTGAGAGTGACTCTGAAAATGTTCGAGCGTTATAGCTTCATGTAATTATAAAGTAAATTCGCAGTACCTGTTCTCATGTTACCCGGAACAAAATTAATAACCGGCCCAAAACTAACCTGGATTATAATATAACTTAGAAGAAATCTATCTCATGCCGGCGAGAATCAACTCACTTTTGGTCCATTGTCACTAATAAGATAAAGAATGTTAGGTGAAACGTTATCCAAAAGGAAAAAATAAAATAAAAATTAGAATAAAAAAAAAAGGGATAAGGGAACCACCAGACAATGTATACGCTAAGCCTTTATAAAGCTTAGGTTTATTTATTACAATTCCACAAATTCTTTCTTTAATGATCAAGAACCCATCAAATTCCTCTTTTTCCTCCTCTCAAGAAAACGCTTGCCAAATACAAAACTTTTCTTTCATTTTTCTCACTCAAATCCCTCAAGAACCGATTCCAAGAAGCTTAGGTGTTCTAGAATTGCAACCAAGGTAAAACGTTTAGGTTTTTCTTGATTTTCTTTTGTGACTTTACTCCAAGAAAAGCTAGGGTTACTAATAGTTTTTAAAATCATTTATCTCTAGATCAAGAACAAGATTTCAAGAGGTTTCAAAGGACTTCAAGGAGATCAAGTCATATTATGAAAGCTAGGTATTAATTCTTTTCTTTTTGTTAAAAAGTTTGAGGTTTAATGAAGTTTTGATGAAAATAATGAGGACTTGGTTTGTGTGGAATATGAAAGTTATTTATTTATGTTGTGATTGTTCGTATTGTAGGTTAATATGTTGATTTTGTGTGGTATACGTTTGGTTTGTTAAGAAAAGGGTTTTAAAAAAAAATGAAACCTTTGAAAGAAAAAGTTCCAATTTTTCTGGAGATGTCAAACTTATTAAAATTTTTGGAATAAATGATATGATGAAAACTGTTAATGAATGCTAATTAAAATGGTTGATTTCATGAGGACTCCAAAGTTTTGCACGGATCTCATGGTTTATAAGATTATAAAATGTTCAAGTCTGAAACGTTTTGATAAAAGCCTTAATCTTTTCAAGAAATTAGTAAACTTTGTTAAATTATTGTATGAGATACACATTTTTGCTTTGATAAAGTGAATATATGACATGAATTTGAGAAGCCTACTATATTTTAGTCATTGAAATTATATAATAAGGAATTGTATGCCGTAAGATATGAGGTTTTGAAATTTGATTGCTCAAAGAAATCCCAAAAGAATTTGCCCGAAATTTACCGAAAGGACTAAAGTGAAAGAATTTTAATTTTTTTGACAAAATTATAAAAACGGGAAACTTAGGGGTTGAATCAGAACC
>VYVB01000763.1:0-55472 GCA_009761775.1 Ficus carica | reverse complement strand
GTAGACGAACAAAACATCGTCGCAGAAGCGCTTTCTCGTAGGTGATGAACTTGATTTGAGGAAAAATGTTTTTCAACCGGAGGGGAATGATGAGGACATGGCATGCACAAGAGCATGGAATGGTGATCTTATTTCAGTTCTAGAAGAACCTACCCCTGGCTAAGTTTAATTTTGGCAAGTTAAATTGGGTTGTAAGGCTTGCGTGCCATGATATTTTACTTTCCTTTAATTGTTTAGGCCTTTTTTGACTTTTCATGGCCGTTTATGGCTGATAATAAAGCCATTTAAAACATCCAACTTTCATTTTCTAGTGAAGGTGTGAGATCAACCAATTAAATGACAGATGTTTCCCTTTTCTCTTTTAGGCAAGTTAGAACTTTAATTACCATATTTAGCCTTAATTGGGATAGCAATTTCAGGGACCATTTTGTAACTTTCAGCTTATTAATAGGCGTCTTTGTAACAGTGAAAGAGGAAGTAACTATTATGAAATGTGAGTGTATTTTCTCTTTGGTTCTTTGACGAACTATTCGTACCTATCGGAATTTTCGTGGCGTTAACTATCGACTTATCAAATGGATTTCCACAACCGTTTGTGACGTCTTCCTTACACCGAGATTCTTGTTTCGCATTAAACAATGGGTTGAGGTCAAATATACCAAGGTTCTTATTTTTGTTGAAGCAACGATTCGAGGTCATCCATCCAAACCAAATCGTAGAACGTTCTTGGGTTCCTTCTTAGAAGATGGGTTTCGTCACAAATCGACGTGATTCGCATTATTTGGTTTAAGAGCTTCGGTTTTTGTCTCAGGTTTGTCTATCCCATTTAATTTAGTTTCTGTTCTAGCTGATTGTGTGTGGCCGTAATAGTTCGATGAAAAAAAAAAGATTCCGAATTAGTAAAAAAAAAAAACGTCAAAAAATTAGAAAACAAAAAAGAGTTCGTTAAAAAAAAATACGTGTTTCTGAATTTGTTTGTAACAATTTCTGATTCAAGTTGTATTTTCTGTTCATGGTATATTAATAAAAAAAAAGTAAAAAAGAAGAAAAAAACAACGTCGCAGATGCGCTTTCTTAAAGGGGATGAACTTGATTTGAGTAAAAATGTTTTTCAAGAGGAGGGGAATGATGAGGACATGACCGGCATAGATCGTGGAACGTTCTTGGGTTCCTTCTTAGATGATGGGTTTCGTCACAAGTTGACGTGATTCGCATCATATGGTATAAGAGCTTCGGTACTATTCTCAGGTTTGTCTATCCCATTTAATTTAGTTTTTGTTCTAGCCGATTGTATGTGGCCGAAATAGTTCCAAAAAAAAAAAAAAAGCTCCGAACTAGTAAAAAAAAAAAAAGAAAAAAAACCTCAAAAAAGATTAGTAAAGAAAAGAAAACAGAAAGGAGACCGTTAAAAAAAAAAAAAAAACAAAAAACGTGTTTCTGAATTTGTTGGTAACAATTTTGGGTTCTAATTGTAATTCCTGTTCGTGGCAAATTAACAAAAACAAAAAACAAAAAACAAAATAGTAGACGAACAAAACATCGTCGCAGAATGCGCTTTCTTGTAGGTGATGAACTTGATTTGAGGAAAAATGTTTTTCAACAGGAGGGGAATGATGAGGACATGGCATGCACAAGAGCATGGAATGGTGATCTTATTTCAGTTCTAGAAGAACCTACCCCTGGCTAAGTTTAATTTTGGCAAGTTAAATTGGGTTGTAAGGCTTGCGTGCCATGATATTTACTTCCCATTAATTGTTTAGGCCTTTTTGACTTTTCATGGACGTTTATGGCTGATAATAAAGTCATTTAAAAACATTCAACTTTCATTTTCTAGTGAAGGTGTGAGATCAACCAATTAAATGACAGATTGTTTCCTTTTCTCTTTTAGGCAAGTTAGAACTTTTAATTACCATATTTTAGCCTTAATTGGGATAGCAATTTCAGGGACCATTTTGTAACATTCAGCTTATTAATAGGCGTCTTTGTAACAGTGAAAGAGGAAGTAACTATTCTGAAATGTGAGTGTATTTTCTCTTTGGTTCTTTGACGAACTATTCGTACCTATCGGAATTTTCGTGGCGTTAACTATCGACTTATCAAATGGATTTCCACAACCGTTTGTGACGTCTTCCTTACACCGAGATTCTTGTTTCGCATTAAACAATGGGTTGAGGTCAAATATACCAAGGTTCTTATTTTTGTTGAAGCAACGATTCGAGGTCACCCATCCAAACCAAATCGTAGAACGTTCTTGGGTTCCTTCTTAGAAGATGGGTTTCGTCACAAATCGACGTGATTCGCATCATTTGGTATAAGAGCTTCGGTTCTTGTCTCAGGTTTGTCTATCCCATTTAATTTAGTTTATGTTCTAGCTGATTGTGTGTGGCCGTAATAGTTCCAAGAAAAAAAAAAGATTCCGAATTAGTAAAAAAAAAAAAACGTCAAAAAAATTAGAAAACAAAAGAAAACAAAAAAGAGTTCGTTAAAAAAAAATACGTGTTTCTGAATTTGTTTGTAACAATTTCTGGTTCAAGTTGTATTTCCGGTTTGTGGTATATTAACAAAACAAAAAAAAAAAAAAGTAAAGAAGAAGAAAACAACATCGTCGTAGATGCGCTTTCTTAAAGGTGATGAACTTGATTTGAGTAAAAATATTTTTCAAGAGGAGGGGAATGATGAGGACATGACCGGCATAGATCGTAGAATGTTCTTGGGTTCCTTCTTAGATGATGGGCTTCGTCACAAGTTGACGTGATTCGCATCATATGGTATAAGAGCTTCGGTTTTTGTCTCAGGTTTGTCTATCCCATTTAATTTAGTTTCTGTTCTAGCTGATTGTGTGTGGCCGTAATAGTTCGATGAAAAAAAAAAGATTCCGAATTAGTAAAAAAAAAAAAACGTCAAAAAAATTAGAAAACAAAAAGAGTTCGTTAAAAAAAAATACGTGTTTCTGAATTTGTTTGTAACAATTTCTGATTCAAGTTGTATTTTCTGTTCATGGTATATTAATAAAAAAAAAAGTAAAAAAGAAGAAAAAAAACAACGTCGCAGATGCGCTTTCTTAAAGGGGATGAACTTGATTTGAGTAAAAATGTTTTTCAAGAGGAGGGGAATGATGAGGACAGGACCGGCATAGATCGTGGAACGTTCTTGGGTTCCTTCTTAGATGATGGGTTTCGTCACAAGTTGACGTGATTCGCATCATATGGTATAAGAGCTTCGGTACTATTCTCAGGTTTGTCTATCCCATTTAATTTAGTTTTTGTTCTAGCCGATTGTATGTGGCCGAAATAGTTCCAAAAAAAAAAAAAAAAGGTTCCGAACTAGTAAAAAAAAAAAAGAAAAAAAACCTCAAAAAAGATTAGTAAAGAAAAGAAAACAGAAAGGAGACCGTTAAAAAAAAAAAAAAACAAAAAACGTGTTTCTGAATTTGTTGGTAACAATTTTGGGTTCTAATTGTAATTCCTGTTCGTGGCATATTAACAAAAACAAAAAACAAAAAACAAAATAGTAGACGAACAAAACATCGTCGCAGAAGCGCTTTCTTGTAGGTGATGAACTTGATTTGAAGAAAAATGTTTTTCAACAGGTGGGGAATGATGAGGACATGGCATGCACAAGAGCATGGAATGGTGATCTTATTTCAGTTCTAGAAGAACCTACCCCTGGCTAAGTTTAATTTTGGCAAGTTAAATTGGGTTGTAAGGCTTGCGTGCCATGATATTTACTTTCCTTTAATTGTTTAGGCCTTTTTTGACTTTTCATGGCCGTTTATGGCTGATAATAAAGCCATTTAAAAACATCCAACTTTCATTTTCTAGTGAAGGTGTGAGATCAACCAATTAAATGACAGATTGTTTCCTTTTTCTCTTTTAGGCAAGTTAGAACTTTTAATTACCATATTTTAGCCTTAATTGGGATAGCAATTTCAGGGACCATTTTGTAACTTTCAGCTTATTAATAGGCGTCTTTGTAACAGTGAAAGAGGAAGTAACTATTATGAAATGTGAGTGTATTTTCTCTTTGGTTCTTTGACGAACTATTCGTACCTATCGGAATTTTCGTGGCGTTAACTATCGACTTATTAATTGGATTTCCACAACCGTTTGTGACGTCTTCCTTACACCGAGATTCTTGTTTCGCATTAAACAATGGGTTGAGGTCAAATATACCAAGGTTCTTATTTTTGTTGAAGCAACGATTCGAGGTCACCCATCCAAACCAAATCGTAGAACGTTCTTGGGTTCCTTCTTAGAAGATGGGTTTCGTCACAAATCGACGTGATTCGCATTATTTGGTTTAAGAGCTTCGGTTCTTGTCTCAGGTTTGTCTATCCCATTTAATTTAGTTTATGTTCTAGCTGATTGTGTGTGGCCGTAATAGTTCCAAGAAAAAAAAAGATTCCGAATTAGTAAAAAAAAAAAAACGTCAAAAAAATTAGAAAACAAAAGAAAACAAAAAAGAGTTCGTTAAAAAAAAATACGTGTTTCTGAATTTGTTTGTAACAATTTCTGGTTCAAGTTGTATTTCCTGTTTGTGGTATATTAACAAAACAAAAAAAAAAAAAAAAGTAAAGAAGAAGAAAAAAACATCGTCGTAGATGCGCTTTCTTAAAGGTGATGAACTTGATTTGAGTAAAAATATTTTTCAAGAGGAGGGGAATGATGAGGACATGACCGGCATAGATCGTAGAATGTTCTTGGGTTCCTTCTTAGATGATGGGCTTCGTCACAAGTTGACGTGATTCGCATCATATGGTATAAGAGCTTCGGTTTTTGTCTCAGGTTTGTCTATCCCATTTAATTTAGTTTCTGTTCTAGCTGATTGTGTGTGGCCGTAATAGTTCGATGAAAAAAAAAGATTCCGAATTAGTAAAAAAAAAAAAACGTCAAAAAAATTAGAAAACAAAAAAGAGTTCGTTAAAAAAAAATACGTGTTTCTGAATTTGTTTGTAACAATTTCTGATTCAAGTTGTATTTTCTGTTCATGGTATATTAATAAAAAAAAAAGTAAAAAAGAAGAAAAAAAACAACGTCGCAGATGCGCTTTCTTAAAGGGGATGAACTTGATTTGAGTAAAAATGTTTTTCAAGAGGAGGGGAATGATGAGGACATGACCGGCATAGATCGTGGAACGTTCTTGGGTTCCTTCTTACATGATGGGTTTCGTCACAAGTTGACGTGATTCGCATCATATGGTATAAGAGCTTCGGTACTAGTCTCAGGTTTGTCTATCCCATTTAATTTAGTTTTTGTTCTAGCCGATTGTATGTGGCCGAAATAGTTCCAAAAAAAAAAAAAAAAGGTTCCGAACTAGTAAAAAAAAAAAAAGAAAAAAAACCTCAAAAAAGATTGGTAAAGAAAAGAAAACAGAATGGAGACCGTTAAAAAAAAAAAAAACAAAAAACGTGTTTCTGAATTTGTTGGTAACAATTTTGGGTTCTAATTGTAATTCCTGTTCGCGGCATATTAACAAAAACAAAAAACAAAAAACAAAATAGTAGACGAACAAAACATCGTCGCAGAAGCGCTTTCTTGTAGGTGATGAACTTGATTTGAGGAAAAATGTTTTTCAACAGGAGGGGAATGATGAGGACATGGCATGCACAAGAGCATGGAATGGTGATCTTATTTCAGTTCTAGAAGAACCTACCCCTGGCTAAGTTTAATTTTGGCAAGTTAAATTGGGTTGTAAGGCTTGCGTGCCATGATATTTACTTTCCTTTAATTGTTTAGGCCTTTTTTGACTTTTCATGGCCGTTTATGGCTGATAATAAAGCCATTTAAAAACATCCAACTTTCATTTTCTAGTGAAGGTGTGAGATCAACCAATTAAATGACAGATTGTTTCCCTTTTCTCTTTTAGGCAAGTTAGAACTTTTAATTACCATATTTTAGCCTTAATTGGGATAGCAATTTCAGGGACCATTTTGTAACTTTCAGCTTATTAATAGGCGTCTTTGTAACAGTGAAAGAGGAAGTAACTATTCTGAAATGTGAGTGTATTTTCTCTTTGGTTCTTTGACGAACTATTCGTACCTATCGGAATTTTCGTGGCGTTAACTATCGACTTATTAATTGGATTTCCACAACCGTTTGTGACGTCTTCCTTACACCGAGATTCTTGTTTCGCATTAAACAATGGGTTGAGGTCAAATATACCAAGGTTCTTATTTTTGTTGAAGCAACGATTCGAGGTCACCCATCCAAACCAAATCGTAGAACGTTCTTGGGTTCCTTCTTAGAAGATGGGTTTCGTCACAAATCGACATGATTCGCATCATTTGGTATAAGAGCTTCGGTTCTTGTCTCAGGTTTGTCTATCCCATTTAATTTAGTTTATGTTCTAGCTGATTGTGTGTGGCCGTAATAGTTCCAAGAAAAAAAAAAGATTCCGAATTAGTAAAAAAAAAAAACGTCAAAAAAATTAGAAAACAAAAGAAAACAAAAAAGAGTTCGTTAAAAAAAAATACGTGTTTCTGAATTTGTTTGTAACAATTTCTGGTTCAAGTTGTATTTCCTGTTCGTGGTATATTAACAAAAAAAAAAAACAAACAAAAAAGTAAAGAATAAGAAAAAAACATCGTCGCAGATGCGCTTTCTTAAAGGTGATGAACTTGATTTGAGTAAAAATATTTTTCAAGAGGAGGGGAATGATGAGGACATGACCGGCATAGATCGTAGAATGTTCTTGGGTTCCTTCTTAGATGATGGGTTTCGTCACAAGTTGACGTGATTCGCATCATATGGTATAAGAGCTTCGGTACTAGTCTCAGGTTTGTCTATCCCATTTAATTTAGTTTTTGTTCTAGCCGATTGTGTGTGGCCGAAATAGTTCCAAAAAAAAAAAAAAGTTTCCGAACTAGTGAAAAAAAAAAAAAAACGTCACAAACGAATAGTAAAGAAAAGAAAACTGAAAGGAGGCCGTTGAAAAAAAAAAAACAAACACCGTGTTCCTGAATTTGTTGGTAACAATTTTGGGTTCTAATTGTAATTCCTGTTCGTGGCATATTAACCAAAAAAAAAAAAAAAACAAACAAACATAATAGTAGACGAAGAAAACGTCGTCGCAGATGCGCTGTCTTGCAGGTGATGAACTTGATTTGAGGAAAAATGTTTTTCAACAGGAGGGGAATGATGAGGACATGGCATGCACAAGAGCATGGAATGGTGATCCTATTTCAGTTCTAGAAGAATCTACCCATGGCTAAGTTTAATTTTGGCAAGTTAAATTGGGTTGTAAGGCTTGCGTGCCATGATATTTACTTTCCATTAATTGTTTAGGCCTTTTTGACTTTTCATGGCCGTTTATGGCTGATAATAAAGCCATTTAAAAACTTCCAACTTTCATTTTCTAGTGAAGGTGTGAGATCAACCAATTAAATGACAGATTGTTTCCTTTTTCTCTTTTAGGCAAGTTAGAACTTTTAATTACCATATTTTAGCCTTAATTGGGATAGCAATTTCAGGGACCATTTTGTAACATTCAGCTTATTAATAGGCGTCTTTGTAACAGTGAAAGAGGAAGTAACTATTCTGAAATGTGAGTGTATTTTCTCTTTGGTTCTTTGACGAACTATTCGTACTTATCGGAATTTTCGTGGCGTTAACTATCGACTTATCAAATGGATTTCCACAACCGTTTGTGACGTCTTCCTTACACCGAGTTTCTTGTTTCGCATTAAACAATGGGTTGAGGTCAAATTTACCATGGTTCTTATTTTTGTTGAAGCAACGGGTCGAGGTCTCCCATCCAAACCAAATCGTAGAACGTTCTTGGGTTCCTTCTTAGATGATGGGTTTCGTCACAAGTCGACGTGATTCGCATCATTTGGTATAAGAGCTTCGGTTCTTGTCTCAGGTTTGTCTATCCCATTTAATTTAGTTTCTGTTCTAACTGATTGTGTGTGGCCGAAATAGTTCCAAAAAAAAAAAATTGATTCCGAATTTGTAAAAAAAAAAAAACGTCAAAAAAATTAGAAAAGAAAAGAAAACAAAAAAGAGTTCGTTAAAAAAAAAATACGTGTTTCTGAATTTGTTTGTAACAATTTCTGGTTCAAGTTGTATTTCCTGTTCGTGGTATATTAACAAAAAAAAAAAAAGTAAAGCAGACGAAAAAACCATCTTCGCAGATGCACTTTCTTAAAGGTGATGAACTTGATTTGAGTAAAAATGTTTTTCAAGAGGAGGGGAATGATGAGGATATGACCGGCATAGATCGTAGAACGTTCTTGGGTTCCTTCTTAGATGATGGGTTTCGTCACAAGTTGACGTGATACACATCATTAGGTATAAGACGTTCGGTTCTTGTCTCAGGTTATTCTATCCCATTTAATTTAGTTTCTGTTCTAGCTGATTGTGTGTGGCCGTAATAGTTCCAAGAAAAAAAAAAGATTCCGAATTAGTAAAAAAAAAAAAAAAACGTCAAAAAAATTAGAAAACAAAAAAGAGTTCGTTAAAAAAAAATACGTGTTTCTGAATTTGTTTGTAACAATTTCTGGTTCAAGTTGTATTTTCTGTTCATGGTATATTAACAAAAAAAAAAAAAAGTAAAAAAGAAGAAAAAAACATCGTCGCAGATGCGCTTTCTTTAAGGTGATGAACTTGATTTGAGTAAAAAAGTTTTTCAAGAGGAGGGGAATGATGAGGACATGACAGGCACAGATCGTAGAACGTTCTTGGGTTCCTTCTTAGATGATGGGTTTCGTCACAAGTTGACGTGATTCGCATCATTTGGTATAAGAGCTTCGGTTTTAGTCTCAGGTTTGTCTATCCCATTTAATTTAGTTTTTGTTCTAGCCCATTATGTGTGGCCGAAATAGTTCCAAAAAAAAAAAAAAAAAGATTCCGAATTAGTAAAGAAAAAAAAAACGTCAAAAAATTAGAAAATAAAAGAAAACAGAAAAGAGTTCGTTAAAAAAAATACGTGTTTCTGAATTTGTTTGTAACAATTTCTGGTTCAAGTTGTATTTCCTGTTCGTGGTATATTAACAAAAAAAAAAAAAGTAAAGAAGAAGAAAAAATCATCGTCGCAGATGCGCTTTCTTGTAGGTGATGAACTTGATTTGAGGAAAAATGTTTTTCAACAGGAGGGGAATGATGAGGACATGGCATGCACAAGAGAATGGAATGGTGATCTTATTTCAGTTCTAGAAGAATCTACCCATGGCTAAGTTTAATTTTGGCAAGTTAAATTGGGTTGTAAGGCTTGCGTGCCATGATATTTACTTTCCATTAATTGTTTAGGCCTTTTTGACTTTTCATGGCCGTTTATGGCTGATAATAAAGCCATTTAAAAACTTCCAACTTTCATTTTCTAGTGAAGGTGTGAGATCAACCAATTAAATGACAGATTGTTTCCTTTTTCTCTTTTAGGCAAGTTAGAACTTTTAATTACCATATTTTAGCCTTAATTGGGATAGCAATTTCAGGGACCATTTTGTAACATTCAGCTTATTAATAGGCGTCTTTGTAACAGTGAAAGAGGAAGTAACTATTCTGAAATGTGAGTGTATTTTCTCTTTGGTTCTTTGACGAACTATTCGTACCTATCGGAATTTTCGTGGCGTTAACTATCGACTTATCAAATGGATTTCCACAACCGTTTGTGACGTCTTCCTTACACCGAGATTCTTGTTTCGCATTAAACAATGGGTTGAGGTCAAATTTACCATGGTTCTTATTTTTGTTGAAGCAACGGGTCGAGGTCTCCCATCCAAACCAAATCGTAGAACGTTCTTGGGTTCCTTCTTAGATGATGGGTTTCGTCACAAGTTGACGTGATTCGCATCATATGGTATAAGAGCTTCGGTACTAGTCTCAGGTTTGTCTATCCCATTTAATTTAGTTTTTGTTCTAGCCGATTGTGTGTGGCCGAAATAGTTCCAAAAAAAAAAAAAAAGTTTCCGAACAAAAAAAAAAAAAAAAACGTCAAAAACGAATAGTAAAGAAAAGAAAACCGAAAAGAGTCCGTTAAAAAAAAAAAAACAAAAACGTGTTTCTGAATTTGTTGGTAACAATTTTGGGTTCTAATTGTAATTCCTGTTCGTGGCATATTAACAAAACAAAAAAACAAAAAACAAAATAGTAGACGAAGAAAACATCGTCGCAGATGCGCTTTCTTGTAGGTGATGAACTTGATTTGAGGAAAATGTTTTTCAACAGGAGGGGAATGATGAGGACATGGCATGCACAAGAGCATGGAATGGTGATCTTATTTCAGTTCTAGAAGAATCTACCCATGGCTAAGTTTAATTTTGGCAAGTTAAATTGGGTTGTAAGGCTTGCGTGCCATGATATTTACTTTCCTTTAATTGTTTAGGCCTTTTTGACTTTTCATGGCCGTTTATGGCTGATAATAAAGCCATTTAAAAACTTCCAACTTTCATTTTCTAGTGAAGGTGTGAGATCAACCAATTAAATGACAGATTGTTTCCTTTTTCTCTTTTAGGCAAGTTAGAACTTTTAATTACCATATTTTAGCCTTAATTGGGATAGCAATTTCAGGGACCATTTTGTAACATTCAGCTTATTAATAGGCGTCTTTGTAACAGTGAAAGAGGAAGTAACTATTCTGAAATGTGAGTGTATTTTTTCTTTGGTTCTTTGACGAACTATTCGTACTTATCGGAATTTTCGTGGCGTTAACTATCGACTTATCAAATGGATTTCCACAACCGTTTGTCACGTCTTCCTTACACCGAGTTTCTTGTTTCGCATTAAACAATGGGTTGAGGTCAAATATACCAAGGTTCTTATTTTTGTTGAAGCAACGATTCGAGGTCACCCATCCAAACCAAATCGTAGAACGATCTTGGGTTCCTTCATAGATGACGACGTGATTCGCAGCATTTGGTATAAGAGCTTCGGTTCTTGTCTCAGGTTTGTCTATCCCATTTAATTTAGTTTATGTTCTAGCTGATTGTGTGTGGCCGTAATAGTTCCAAGAAAAAAAAAGATTCCGAATTAGTAAAAAAAAATAAAACGTCAAAAAAATTAGAAAACAAAAGAAAACGAAAAAGAGTTCGTTAAAAAAAAATACGTGTTTCTGAATTTGTTTGTAACAATTTCTGGTTCAAGTTGTATTTCCTGTTCGTGGTATATTAACAAAAAAAAAAAAAAAAGTAAAGAAGAAGAAAAAAACATCGTCGCAGATGCGCTTTCTTAAAGGTGATGAACTTGATTTGAGTAAAAATGTTTTTCAAGAGGAGGGGAATGATGAGGACATGACCGGCATAGATCGTAGAACTGTTCTTGGGTTCCTTCTTAGATGATGGGTTTCGTCACAAGTTGACGTGATTCGCATCATATGGTATAAGAGCTTCGGTACTAGTCTCAGGTTTGTCTATCCCATTTAATTTAGTTTTTGTTCTAGCCGATTGTGTGTGGCCGAAATAGTTCCAAAAAAAAAAAAAAAGTTTCCGAACTAGTAAAAAAAAAAAAAAAACGTCAAAAACGAATAGTAAAGAAAAGAAAACCGAAAAAAAAAAAAAAACAAAAAACGTGTTTCTGAATTTGTTGGTAACAATTTTGGGTTCTAATTGTAATTCCTGTTCGTGGCATATTAACAAAACAAAAAAACAAAAAACAAAATAGTAGACGAAGAAAACATCGTCGCAGATGCGCTTTCTTGTAGGTGATGAACTTGATTTGAGGAAAAATGTTTTTCAACAGGAGGGGAATGATGAGGACATGGCATGCACAAGAGCATGGAATGGTGATCTTATTTCAGTTCTAGAAGAATCTACCCATGGCTAAGTTTAATTTTGGCAAGTTAAATTGGGTTGTAAGGCTTGCGTGCCATGATATTTACTTTCCTTTAATTGTTTAGGCCTTTTTGCCTTTTCATGGCCGTTTATGACTGATAATAAAGCCATTTAAAAACTTCCAACTTTCATTTTCTAGTGAAGGTGTGAGATCAACCAATTAAATGACAGATTGTTTCCTTTTTCTCTTTTAGGCAAGTTAGAACTTTTAATTACCATATTTTAGCCTTAATTGGGATAGCAATTTCAGGGACCATTTTGTAACATTCAGCTTATTAATAGGCGTCTTTGTAACAGTGAAAGAGGAAGTAACTATTCTGAAATGTGAGTGTATTTTCTCTTTGGTTCTTTGACGAACTATTCGTACTTATCGGAATTTTCGTGGCGTTAACTATCGACTTATCAAATGGATTTCCACAACCGTTTGTGACGTCTTCCTTACACCGAGTTTCTTGTTTCGCATTAAACAATGGGTTGAGGTCAAATATACCAAGGTTCTTATTTTTGTTGAAGCAACGATTCGAGGTCACCCATCCAAACCAAATCGTAGAACGTTCTTGGGTTCCTTCTTAGATGATGGGTTTCGTCACAAGTCGACGTGATTCGCATCATTTGGTATAAGAGCTTCGGTTCTTGTCTCAGGTTTGTCTATCCCATTTAATTTAGTTTATGTTCTAGCTGATTGTGTGTGGCCATAATAGTTCCAAGGAAAAAAAATGATTCCGAATTAGTAAAAAAAAAAAATTCAAAAAAATTAGAAAACAAAAGAAAACAAAAAGAGTTCGTTAAAAAAAAATACGTGTTTCTGAATTTGTTTGTAACAATTTCTGGTTCAAGTTGTATTTCCTGTTCGTGGTATATTAACAAAAAAAAAAAAAAAAAGTAAAGAAGAAGAAAAAACATCGTCGCAGATGCGCTTTCTTAAAGGTGATGAACTTGATTTGAGTAAAAATGTTTTTCAAGAGGAGGGGAATGATGAGGACATGACCGGCATAGATCGTAGAACGTTCTTGGGTTCCTTCTTAGATGATGGGTTTCGTCACAAGTTGACGTGATTCGCATCATTGGTATAAGAGCTTCGGTTTTAGTCTCAGGTTTGTCTATCCCATTTAATTTAGTTTTTGTTCTAGCTGATTGTGTGTGGCCGAATAGTTCCAAGAAAAAAAAAAGATTCCGAATTAGTAAAAAAAAAAAAAACGTCAAAAAAATTAGAAATAAAAGAAACAGAAAAGAGTTCGTTAAAAAAAAATACGTGTTTTTGAATTTGTTTGTAACAATTTCTGGTTCAAGTTGTATTTCCTGTTCGTGGTATATTAACAAAAAAAAAAAAAGTAAAGAAGAAGAAAAAAACATCGTCGCAGATGCGCTTTCTTAAAGGTGATGAACTTGATTTTAGTAAAAATGTTTTTCAAGAGGAGGGGAATGATGAGGACATGACCGGCATAGATCGTAGAATGTTCTTGGGTTCCTTCTTAGATGATGGGTTTCGTCACAAGTTGACGTGATTCGCATCACATGGTATAAGAGCTGCGGTACTAGTCTCAGGTTTGTCTATCCCATTTAATTTAGTTTTTGTTCTAGCCGATTGTGTGTGGCCGAAATAGTTCCAAAAAAAAAAAAAAAAGTTCCGAAATAGTAAAAAAAAAAAAAAACGTCAAAAACGAATAGTAAAGAAAAGAGAACCGAAAGGAGTCCGTAAAAAAAAAAAAACAAAAAACGTGTTTCTGAATTTGTTGGTAACAATTTTGGGTTCTAATTGTAATTCCTGTTCGTGGCATATTAACAAAAGAAAAAAACAAAAAACAAAATAGTAGACGAAGAAAACATCGTCGCAGATGCGCTTTCTTGTAGGTGATGAACTTGATTTGAGGAAAAATGTTTTTCAACAGGAGGGGAATGATGAGGACATGGCATGCACAAGAGCATGGAATGGTGATCTTATTTCAGTTCTAGAAGAATCTACCCATGGCTAAGTTTAATTTTGGCAAGTTAAATTGGGTTGTAAGGCTTGCGTGCCATGATATTTACTTTCCTTTAATTGTTTAGGCCTTTTTGCCTTTTCATGGCCGTTTATGACTGATAATAAAGCCATTTAAAAACTTCCAACTTTCATTTTCTAGTGAAGGTGTGAGATCAACCAATTAAATGACAGATTGTTTCCTTTTTCTCTTTTAGGCAAGTTAGAACTTTTAATTACCATATTTTAGCCTTAATTGGGATAGCAATTTCAGGGACCATTTTGTAACATTCAGCTTATTAATAGGCGTCTTTGTAACAGTGAAAGAGGAAGTAATTATTCTGAAATGTGAGTGTATTTTTTCTTTGGTTCTTTGACGAACTATTCGTACTTATCGGAATTTTCGTGGCGTTAACTATCGACTTATCAAATGGATTTCCACAACCGTTTGTCACGTCTTCCTTACACCGAGTTTCTTGTTTCGCATTAAACAATGGGTTGAGGTCAAATATACCAAGGTTCTTATTTTTGTTGAAGCAACGATTCGAGGTCACCCATCCAAACCAAATCGTAGAACGTTCTTGGGTTCCTTCATAGATGACGACGTGATTCGCAGCATTTGGTATAAGAGCTTCGGTTCTTGTCTCAGGTTTGTCTATCCCATTTAATTTAGTTTATGTTCTAGCTGATTGTGTGTGGCCGTAATAGTTCCAAGAAAAAAAAAGATTCCGAATTAGTAAAAAAAATAAAACGTCAAAAAAATTAGAAAACAAAAGAAAACGAAAAAGAGTTCGTTAAAAAAAAATACGTGTTTCTGAATTTGTTTGTAACAATTTCTGGTTCAAGTTGTATTTCCTGTTCGTGGTATATTAACAAAAGAAAAAAAAAAAAAGTAAAGAAGAAGAAAAAAACATCGTCGCAGATGCGCTTTCTTAAAGGTGATGAACTTGATTTTAGTAAAAATGTTTTTCAAGAGGAGGGGAATGATGAGGACATGACCGGCATAGATCGTAGAATGTTCTTGGGTTCCTTCTTAGATGATGGGTTTCGTCACAAGTTGACGTGATTCGCATCACATGGTATAAGAGCTTCGGTACTAGTCTCAGGTTTGTCTATCCCATTTAATTTAGTTTTTGTTCTAGCCGATTGTGTGTGGCCGAAATAGTTCCAAAAAAAAAAAACAAAGTTTCCGAACTAGTAAAAAAAAAAAAAAACGTCAAAAACGAATAGTAAAGAAAAAAAAACCGAAAGGAGTCCGTTAAAAAAAAAAAAACAAAAAACGTGTTTCTGAATTTGTTGGTAACAATTTTGGGTTCTAATTGTAATTCCTGTTCGTGGCATATTAACAAAAGAAAAAAACAAAAAACAAAATAGTAGACGAAGAAAACATCGTCGCAGATGCGCTTTCTTGTAGGTGATGAACTTGATTTGAGGAAAAATGTTTTTCAACAGGAGGGGAATGATGAGGACATGGCATGCACAAGAGCATGGAATGGTGATCTTATTTCAGTTGTAGAAGAATCTACCCATGGCTAAGTTTAATTTTGGCAAGTTAAATTGGGTTGTAAGGCTTGCGTGCCATGATATTTACTTTCCTTTAATTGTTTAGGCCTTTTTGCCTTTTCATGGCCGTTTATGACTGATAATAAAGCCATTTAAAAACTTCCAACTTTCATTTTCTAGTGAAGGTGTGAGATCAACCAATTAAATGACAGATTGTTTCCTTTTTCTCTTTTAGGCAAGTTAGAACTTTTAATTACCATATTTTAGCCTTAATTGGGATAGCAATTTCAGGGACCATTTTGTAACATTCAGCTTATTAATAGGCGTCTTTGTAACAGTGAAAGAGGAAGTAATTATTCTGAAATGTGAGTGTATTTTTTCTTTGGTTCTTTGACGAACTATTCGTACTTATCGGAATTTTCGTGGCGTTAACTATCGACTTATCAAATGGATTTCCACAACCGTTTGTCACGTCTTCCTTACACCGAGTTTCTTGTTTCGCATTAAACAATGGGTTGAGGTCAAATATACCAAGGTTCTTATTTTTGTTGAAGCAACGATTCGAGGTCACCCATCCAAACCAAATCGTAGAACGTTCTTGGGTTCCTTCATAGATGACGACGTGATTCGCAGCATTTGGTATAAGAGCTTCGGTTCTTGTCTCAGGTTTGTCTATCCCATTTAATTTAGTTTATGTTCTAGCTGATTGTGTGTGGCCGTAATAGTTCCAAGAAAAAAAAAGATTCCGAATTAGTAAAAAAAATAAAACGTCAAAAAAATTAGAAAACAAAAGAAAACGAAAAAGAGTTCGTTAAAAAAAAATACGTGTTTCTGAATTTGTTTGTAACAATTTCTGGTTCAAGTTGTATTTCCTGTTCGTGGTATATTAACAAAAGAAAAAAAAAAGTAAAGAAGAAGAAAAAAACATCGTCGCAGATGCGCTTTCTTAAAGGTGATGAACTTGATTTTAGTAAAAATGTTTTTCAAGAGGAGGGGAATGATGAGGACATGACCGGCATAGATCGTAGAATGTTCTTGGGTTCCTTCTTAGATGATGGGTTTCGTCACAAGTTGACGTGATTCGCATCACATGGTATAAGAGCTGCGGTACTAGTCTCAGGTTTGTCTATCCCATTTAATTTAGTTTTTGTTCTAGCCGATTGTGTGTGGCCGAAATAGTTCCAAAAAAAAAAAACAAAGTTTCCGAACTAGTAAAAAAAAAAAAAAACGTCAAAAACGAATAGTAAAGAAAAGAGAACCGAAAGGAGTCCGTTAAAAAAAAAAAAACAAAAAACGTGTTTCTGAATTTGTTGGTAACAATTTTGGGTTCTAATTGTAATTCCTGTTCGTGGCATATTAACAAAACAAAAAAACAAAAACAAAATAGTAGACGAAGAAAACATCGTCGCAGATGCGCTTTCTTGTAGGTGATGAACTTGATTTGAGGAAAAATGTTTTTCAACAGGAGGGGAATGATGAGGACATGGCATGCACAAGAGCATGGAATGGTGATCTTATTTCAGTTCTAGAAGAATCTACCCATGGCTAAGTTTAATTTTGGCAAGTTAAATTGGGTTGTAAGGCTTGCGTGCCATGATATTTACTTTCCTTTAATTGTTTAGGCCTTTTTGCCTTTTCATGGCCGTTTATGACTGATAATAAAGCCATTTAAAAACTTCCAACTTTCATTTTCTAGTGAAGGTGTGAGATCAACCAATTAAATGACAGATTGTTTCCTTTTTCTCTTTTAGGCAAGTTAGAACTTTTAATTACCATATTTTAGCCTTAATTGGGATAGCAATTTCAGGGACCATTTTGTAACATTCAGCTTATTAATAGGCGTCTTTGTAACAGTGAAAGAGGAAGTAATTATTCCGAAATGTGAGTGTATTTTTTCTTTGGTTCTTTGACGAACTATTCGTACTTATCGGAATTTTCGTGGCGTTAACTATCGACTTATCAAATGGATTTCCACAACCGTTTGTCACGTCTTCCTTACACCGAGTTTCTTGTTTCGCATTAAACAATGGGTTGAGGTCAAATATACCAAGGTTCTTATTTTTGTTGAAGCAACGATTCGAGGTCACCCATCCAAACCAAATCGTAGAACGATCTTGGGTTCCTTCATAGATGACGACGTGATTCGCAGCATTTGGTATAAGAGCTTCGGTTCTTGTCTCAGGTTTGTCTATCCCATTTAATTTAGTTTATGTTCTAGCTGATTGTGTGTGGCCGTAATAATTCCAAGAAAAAAAAAGATTCCGAATTAGTAAAAAAAATAAAACGTCAAAAAAATTAGAAAACAAAAGAAAACGAAAAAGAGTTCGTTAAAAAAAAAATACGTGTTTCTGAATTTGTTTGTAACAATTTCTGGTTCAAGTTGTATTTCCTGTTCGTGGTATATTAACAAAAGAAAAAAAAAAGTAAAGAAGAAGAAAAAAACATCGTCGCAGATGCGCTTTCTTAAAGGTGATGAACTTGATTTTAGTAAAAATGTTTTTCAAGAGGAGGGGAATGATGAGGACATGACATGCACAAGAGCATGGAATGGTGATCTTATTTCAGTTCTAGAAGAATCTACCCATGGCTAAGTTTAATTTTGGCAAGTTAAATTGGGTTGTAAGGCTTGCGTGCCATGATATTTACTTTCCTTTAATTGTTTAGGCCTTTTTGCCTTTTCATGGCCGTTTATGACTGATAATAAAGCCATTTAAAAACTTCCAACTTTCATTTTCTAGTGAAGGTGTGAGATCAACCAATTAAATGACAGATTGTTTCCTTTTTCTCTTTTAGGCAAGTTAGAACTTTTACTTACCATATTTTAGCCTTAATTGGGATAGCAATTTCAGGGACCATTTTGTAACATTCAGCTTATTAATAGGCGTCATTGTAACAGTGAAAGATGAAGTAATTATTCTGAAATGTGAGTGTATTTTTTCTTTGGTTCTTTGACGAACTATTCGTACTTATCGGAATTTTCGTGGCGTTAACTATCGACTTATCAAATGGATTTCCACAACCGTTTGTCACGTCTTCCTTACACCGAGTTTCTTGTTTCGCATTAAACAATGGGTTGAGGTCAAATATACCAAGGTTCTTATTTTTGTTGAAGCAACGATTCGAGGTCACCCATCCAAACCAAATCGTAGAACGATCTTGGGTTCCTTCATAGATGACGACGTGATTCGCAGCATTTGGTATAAGAGCTTCGGTTCTTGTCTCAGGTTTGTCTATCCCATTTAATTTAGTTTATGTTCTAGCTGATTGTGTGTGGCCGTAATAGTTCCAAGAAAAAAAAAGATTCCGAATTAGTAAAAAAAAATAAAACGTCAAAAAAATTAGAAAACAAAAGAAAACGAAAAAGAGTTCGTTAAAAAAAAATACGTGTTTCTGAATTTGTTTGTAACAATTTCTGGTTCAAGTTGTATTTCCTGTTCGTGGTATATTAACAAAAGAAAAAAAAAAAGTAAAGAAGAAGAAAAAAACATCGTCGCAGATGCGCTTTCTTATAGGTGATGAACTTGATTTTAGTAAAAATTCTTGGGTTCCTTCATAGATGACGACGTGATTCGCAGCATTTGGTATAGAGCTTCGGTTCTTGTCTCAGGTTGTCTATCCCATTTAATTTAGTTTATGTTCTAGCTGATTGTGTGTGGCCGTAATAGTTCCAAGAAAAAAAAAAGATTCCGAATTAGTAAAAAAAATAAAACGTCAAAAAAATTAGAAAACAAAGAAAACGAAAAGAGTTCGTTAAAAAAAATACGTGTTTCTGAATTTGTTTGTAACAATTTCTGGTTCAAGTTGTATTTCCTGTTCGTGGTATATTAACAAAGAAAAAAAAAAGTAAAGAAGAAGAAAAAAAATCGTCGCAGATGCGCTTTCTTATAGGTGATGAACTTGATTTTAGTAAAAATGTTTTTGAAGAGGAGGGGAATGATGAGGACATGACCGGCATAGATCGTAGAATGTTCTTGGGTTCCTTCTTAGATGATGGGTTTCGTCACAAGTTGACGTGATTCGCATCACATGGTATAAGAGCTGCGGTACTAGTCTCAGGTTTGTCTATCCCATTTAATTTAGTTTTTGTTCTAGCCGATTGTGTGTGGCCGAAATAGTTCCAAAAAAAAAAACAAAGTTTCCGAACTAGTAAAAAAAAAAAAAACGTCAAAACGAATAGTAAAGAAAAGAGAACCGAAAGGAGTCCGTTAAAAAAAAAAAACAAAAAACGTGTTCTGAATTTGTTGGTAACAATTTTGGGTTCTAATTGTAATTCCTGTTCGTGGCATATTAACAAAACAAAAAAACAAAAAACAAAATAGTAGACGAAGAAAACATCGTCGCAGATGCGCTTTCTTGTAGGTGATGAACTTGATTTGAGGAAAAATGTTTTTCAACAGGAGGGGAATGATGAGGACATGGCATGCACAAGAGCATGGAATGGTGATCTTATTTCAGTTGTAGAAGAATCTACCCATGGCTAAGTTTAATTTTGGCAAGTTAAATTGGGTTGTAAGGCTTGCGTGCCATGATATTTACTTTCCTTTAATTGTTTAGGCCTTTTTGCCTTTTCATGGCCGTTTATGACTGATAATAAAGCCATTTAAAAACTTCCAACTTTCATTTTCTAGTGAAGGTGTGAGATCAACCAATTAAATGACAGATTGTTTCCTTTTTCTCTTTTAGGCAAGTTAGAACTTTTAATTACCATATTTTAGCCTTAATTGGGATAGCAATTTCAGGGACCATTTTGTAACATTCAGCTTATTAATAGGCGTCTTTGTAACAGTGAAAGAGGAAGTAATTATTCTGAAATGTGAGTGTATTTTTTCTTTGGTTCTTTGACGAACTATTCGTACTTATCGGAATTTTCGTGGCGTTAACTATCGACTTATCAAATGGATTTCCACAACCGTTTGTCACGTCTTCCTTACACCGAGTTTCTTGTTTCGCATTAAACAATGGGTTGAGGTCAAATATACCAAGGTTCTTATTTTGTTGAAGCAACGATTCGAGGTCACCCATCCAAACCAAATCGTAGAACGTCTTGGGTTCCTTCATAGATGAGACGACGTGATTCGCATCATTTGGTATAAGAGCTTCGGTTCTTGTCTCAGGTTTGTCTATCCCATTTAATTTAGTTTATGTTCTAGCTGATTGTGTGTGGCCGTAATAGTTCCAAGAAAAAAAAAAGATTCCGAATTAGTAAAAAAAATAAAACGTCAAAAAAATTAGAAAACAAAAGAAAACGAAAAAGAGTTCGTTAAAAAAAAATACGTGTTTCTGAATTTGTTTGTAACAATTTCTGGTTCAAGTTGTATTTCCTGTTCGTGGTATATTAACAAAAGAAAAAAAAAAAAAAAGTAAAGAAGAAGAAAAAAACATCGTCGCAGATGCGCTTTCTTAAGGTGATGAACTTGATTTTAGTAAAAATGTTTTTCAAGAGGAGGGGAATGATGAGGACATGACCGGCATAGATCGTAGAACGTTCTTGGGTTCCTTCTTAGATGATGGGTTTCGTCACAAGTTGACGTGATTCGCATCATTTGGTATAAGAGCTTCGGTTCTTAGTCTCAGGTTTGTCTATCCCATTTAATTTAGTTTATGTTCTAGCCTGATTGTGTGTGGCCGTAATAGTTCCAAGAAAAAAAAAAGATTCCGAATTAGTAAAAAAAAAAAAACGTCAAAAAATTAGAAAACAAAAGAAACAGAAAAGAGTTCGTTAAAAAAAATACGTGTTTCTGAATTTGTTTGTAACAATTTCTGGTTCAAGTTGTATTTCCTGTTCGTGGTATATTAACAAAAAAAAAAAAAAAGTAAAGAAGAAGAAAAAACATCGTCGCAGATGCGCTTTCTTAAAGGTGATGAACTTGATTTGAGTAAAAATGTTTTTCAAGAGGAGGGGAATGATGAGGACATGACCGGCATAGATCGTAGAACGTTCTTGGGTTCCTTCTTAGATGATGGGTTTCGTCACAAGTTGACGTGATTCGCATCATATGGTATAAGAGCTTCGGTACTAGTCTCAGGTTTGTCTATCCCATTTAATTTAGTTTTTGTTCTAGCCGATTGTGTGTGGCCGAAATAGTTCCAAAAAAAAAAAAAAGTTTCCGAACTAGTAAAAAAAAAAAAAAAACGTCAAAAACGAATAGTAAAGAAAAGAAAACCGAAAGGAGTCCGTTAAAAAAAAAAAACAAAAAACGTGTTTCTGAATTTGTTGGTAACAATTTTGGGTTCTAATTGTAATTCCTGTTCGTGGCATATTAACAAAAAAAAAAAAACAACAAACAAAATAGTAGACGAAGAAAACGTCGTCGCAGATGCGCTTTCTTGTAGGTGATGAACTTGATTTGAGGAAAAATGTTTTTCAACAGGAGGGGAATGATGAGGACATGGCATGCACAAGAGCATGGAATGGTGATCCTATTTCAGTTCTAGAAGAATCTACCCATGGCTAAGTTTAATTTTGGCAAGTTAAATTGGGTTGTAAGGCTTGCGTGCCATGATATTTACTTTCCTTTAATTGTTTAGGCCTTTTTGACTTTTCATGGCCGTTTATGGACTGATAATAAAGCCATTTAAAAACTTCCAACTTTCATTTTCTAGTGAAGGTGTGAGATCAACCAATTAAATGACAGATTGTTTCCTTTTTCTCTTTTAGGCAAGTTAGAACTTTTAATTACCATATTTTAGCCTTAATTGGGATAGAAATTTCAGGGACCATTTTGTAACATTCAGCTTATTAATAGGCGTCTTTGTAACAGTGAAAGAGGAAGTAATTATTCCGAAATGTGAGTGTATTTTTTCTTTGGTTCTTTGACGAACTATTCGTACTTATCGGAATTTTCGTGGCGTTAACTATCGACTTATCAAATGGATTTCCACAACCGTTTGTCACGTCTTCCTTACACCGAGTTTCTTGTTTCGCATTAAACAATGGGTTGAGGTCAAATATACCAAGGTTCTTATTTTTGTTGAAGCAACGATTCGAGGTCACCCATCCAAACCAAATCGTAGAACGTTCTTGGGTTCCTTCATAGATGACGACGTGATTCGCATCATTTGGTATAAGAGCTTCGGTTCTTGTCTCAGGTTTGTCTATCCCATTTAATTTAGTTTATGTTCTAGCTGATTGTGTGTGCCCGTAATAGTTCCAAGAAAAAAAAAAGATTCCGAATTAGTAAAAAAAATAAAACGTCAAAAAAATTAGAAAATAAAAGAAAACAAAAAAGAGTTCGTTAAAAAAAATACTTGTTTCTTAATTTGTTTGTAACAATTTCTGGTTCAAGTTGTATTTCCTGTCCGTGGTATATTAACAAAAAAAAAAAAAAAAGTAAAGAAGAAGAAAAAAACATCGTCGCATATGCGCTTTCTTAAAGGTGATGAACTTGATTTGAGGAAAAATATTTTTCAAGAGGAGGGGAATGATGAGGACATGGCAGGCATAGATCGTAGAACGTTCTTGGGTTCCTTCTTAGATGATGGGTTTCGTCACAAGTTGACGTGATTCGCATCATTTGGTATAAGAGCTTCGGTTTTAGTCTCAGGTTTGTCTATCCCATTTAATTTAGTTTTTGTTCTAGCCGATTGTGTGTGGCCGAAATAGTTCCAAAAAAAAAAAAAAAATTCCCAATGTGTAAAAAAAAAAAACGTCAAAAAATTAGAAAATAAAAGAAAACAGAAAAGAGTTCGTTAAAAAAAAATACGTGTTTCTGAATTTGTTTGTAACAATTTCTGGTTCAAGTTGTATTTCCTGTTCGTGGTATATTAACAAAAAAAAAAAAAAAAGTAAAGAAGAAGAAAAAAACATCGTCGCAGATGCGCTTTCTTAAAGGTGATGAACTTGATTTAGTAAAAATGTTTTTCAAGAGGAGGGGAATGATGAGGACATGACCGGCATAGATCGTAGAATGTTCTTGGGTTCCTTCTTAGATGATGGGTTTCGTCACAAGTTGACGTGATTCGCATCATTTGGTATAAGAGCTTCGGTACTAGTCTCAGGTTTGTCTATCCCATTTAATTTAGTTTTTGTTCTAGCCGATTGTGTGTGGCCGAAATAGTTCCAAAAAAAAAAAAAAGTTTCCGAACTAGTAAAAAAAAAAAAAACGTCAAAAACGAATAGTAAAGAAAAGAAAACCGAAAGGAGTCCGTTAAAAAAAAAAACAAAAAACGTGTTTCTGAATTTGTTGGTAACAATTTTGGGTTCTAATTGTAATTCCTGTTCGTGGCATATTAACAAAAGAAAAAAACAAAAAACAAAATAGTAGACGAAGAAAACATCGTCGCAGATGCGCTTTCTTGTAGGTGATGAACTTGATTTGAGGAAAAATGTTTTTCAACAGGAGGGGAATGATGAGGACATGGCATGCACAAGAGCATGGAATGGTGATCTTATTTCAGTTGTAGAAGAATCTACCCATGGCTAAGTTTAATTTTGGCAAGTTAAATTGGGTTGTAAGGCTTGCGTGCCATGATATTTACTTTCCTTTAATTGTTTAGGCCTTTTTGACTTTTCATGGCCGTTTATGACTGATAATAAAGCCATTTAAAAACTTCCAACTTTCATTTTCTAGTGAAGGTGTGAGATCAACCAATTAAATGACAGATTGTTTCCTTTTTCTCTTTTAGGCAAGTTAGAACTTTTAATTACCATATTTTAGCCTTAATTGGGATAGCAATTTCAGGGACCATTTTGTAACATTCAGCTTATTAATAGGCGTCTTTGTAACAGTGAAAGAGGAAGTAACTATTCTGAAATGTGAGTGTATTTTTTCTTTGGTTCTTTGACGAACTATTCGTACTTATCGGAATTTTCGTGGCGTTAACTATCGACTTATCAAATGGATTTCCACAACCGTTTGTCACGTCTTCCTTACACCGAGTTTCTTGTTTCGCATTAAACAATGGGTTGAGGTCAAATATACCAAGGTTCTTATTTTTGTTGAAGCAACGATTCGAGGTCACCCATCCAAACCAAATCGTAGAACGTTCTTGGGTTCCTTCTAGATGATGGGTTTCGTCACAAGTCGACGTGATTCGCATCATTTGGTATAAGAGCTTCGGTTCTTGTCTCAGGTTTGTCTATCCCATTTAATTTAGTTTATGTTCTAGCTGATTGTGTGTGGCCGTAATAGTTCCAAAAAAAAAAAAAGATTCCGAATTAGTAAAAAAAAAAACGTCAAAAAAATTAGAAAACAAAAGAAACAAAAAAGAGTTCGTTAAAAAAAAATACGTGTTTCTGAATTTGTTTGTAACAATTTCTGGTTCAAGTTGTATTTCCTGTTCGTGGTATATTAACAAAAAAAAAAAAAAAGTAAAGAAGAAGAAAAAACATCGTCGCAGATGCGCTTTCTTAAAGGTGATGAACTTGATTTGAGTAAAAATGTTTTTCAAGAGGAGGGGAATGATGAGGACTATGACCGGCATAGATCGTAGAACGTTCTTGGGTTCCTTCTTAGATGATGGGTTTCGTCACAAGTTGACGTGATTCGCATCATTTGGTATAAGAGCTTCGGTTCTTAGTCTCAGGTTTGTCTATCCCATTTAATTTAGTTTATGTTCTAGCTGATTGTGTGTGGCCGTAATAGTTCCAAAAAAAAAAAAGATTCCGAATTAGTAAAAAAAAAAAAACGTCAAAAAATTAGAAAATAAAAGAAAACAAAAAGAGTTCGTTAAAAAAAAATACGTGTTTCTGAATTTGTTTGTAACAATTTCTGGTTCAAGTTGTATTTCCTGTTCGTGGTATATTAACAAAAAAAAAAAAAAAGTAAAGAAGAAGAAAAAAACATCGTCGCAGATGCGCTATCTTAAAGGTGATGAACTTGATTTAAGTAAAAATGTTTTTCAAGAGGAGGGGAATGATGAGGACATGACCGGCATAGATCGTAGAATGTTCTTGGGTTCCTTCTTAGATGATGGGTTTCGTCACAAGTTGACGTGATTCGCATCATATGGTATAAGAGCTTCGGTACTAGTCTCAGGTTTGTCTATCCCATTTAATTTAGTTTTTGTTCTAGCCGATTGTGTGTGGCCGAAATAGTTCCAAAAAAAAAAAAAAGTTTCCGAACTAGTAAAAAAAAAAAAAAACGTCAAAAACGAATAGTAAAGAAAAGAAAACCGAAAGGAGTCCGTTAAAAAAAAAAAACAAAAAACGTGTTTCTGAATTTGTTGGAAACAATTTTGGGTTCTAATTGTAATTCCTGTTCGTGGCATATTAACAAAAAAAAAAAAAACAAACAAACAAAATAGTAGACGAAGAAAACAGTCGTCGCAGATGCGCTTTCTTGTAGGTGATGAACTTGATTTGAGGAAAAATGTTTTTCAACAGGATGGGAATGATGAGGACATGGCATGCACAAGAGCATGGAATGGTGATCTTATTTCAGTTGTAGAAGAATCTACCCATGGCTAAGTTTAATTTTGGCAAGTTAAATTGGGTTGTAAGGCTTGCGTGCCATGATATTTACTTTCCTTTAATTGTTTAGGCCTTTTTGACTTTTCATGGCCGTTTATGGCTGATAATAAAGCCATTTAAAAACTTCCAACTTTCATTTTCTAGTGAAGGTGTGAGATCAACCAATTAAATGACAGATTGTTTCCTTTTTCTCTTTTAGGCAAGTTAGAACTTTTAATTACCATATTTTAGCCTTAATTGGGATAGCAATTTCAGGGACCATTTTGTAACATTCAGCTTATTAATAGGCGTCATTGTAACAGTGAAAGATGAAGTAATTATTCTGAAATGTGAGTGTATTTTTTCTTTGGTTCTTTGACGAACTATTCGTACTTATCGGAATTTTCGTGGCGTTAACTATCGACTTATCAAATGGATTTCCACAACCGTTTGTCACGTCTTCCTTACACCGTGTTTCTTGTTTCGCATTAAACAATGGGTTGAGGTCAAATATACCAAGGTTCTTATTTTTGTTGAAGCAACGATTCGAGGTCACCCATCCAAACCAAATCGTAGAACGATCTTGGGTTCCTTCATAGATGACGACGTGATTCGCAGCATTTGGTATAAGAGCTTCGGTTCTTGTCTCAGGTTTGTCTATCCCATTTAATTTAGTTTATGTTCTAGCTGATTGTGTGTGGCCGTAATAGTTCCAAGAAAAAAAAAGATTCCGAATTAGTAAAAAAAATAAAACGTCAAAAAAATTAGAAAACAAAAGAAAACGAAAAAGAGTTCGTTAAAAAAAAATACGTGTTTCTGAATTTGTTTGTAACAATTTCTGGTTCAAGTTGTATTTCCTGTTCGTGGTATATTAACAAAAAAAAAAAAAAAAGTAAAGAAGAAGAAAAAATCATCGTCGCAGATGCGCTTTCTTAAAGGTGATGAACTTGATTTGAGTAAAAATGTTTTTCAAGAGGAGGGGAATGATGAGGACATGGACCGGCACTAGATCGTAGAACGTTCTTGGGTTCCTTCTTAGATGATGGGTTTCGTCACAAGTTGACGTGATTCGCATCATTTGGTATAAGAGCTACGGTACTAGACTCAGGTTTGTCTATCCCATTTAATTTAGTTTTTGTTCTGGCCGATTGTGTGTGGCCGAAATAGTTCCAAAAAAAAAAAAGATTCCGAATTAGTAAAAAAAAAAAAACGTCAAAAAATTAGAAAATAAAAGAAAACAGAAAAGAGTTCGTTAAAAAAAAATACGTGTTTCTGAATTTGTTTGTAACAATTTCTGGTTCAAGTTGTATTTCCTGTTCGTGGTATATTAACAAAAAAAAAAAAAAAGTAAAGAAGAAGAAAAAAACATCGTCGCAGATGCGCTATCTTAAAGGTGATGAACTTGATTTAGTAAAAATGTTTTTCAAGAGGAGGGGAATGATGAGGACATGACCGGCATAGATCGTAGAATGTTCTTGGGTTCCTTCTTAGATGATGGGTTTCGTCACAAGTTGACGTGATTCGCATCATATGGTATAAGAGCTTCGGTACTAGTCTCAGGTTTGTCTATACCATTTAATTTAGTTTTTGTTCTAGCCGATTGTGTGTGGCCGAAATAGTTCCAAAAAAAAAAAAAAGATTCCGAACTAGTAAAAAAAAAAAAAAAACAGTCAAAAACGAATAGTAAAGAAAAGAAAACCGAAAGGAGTCCGTTGAAAAAAAAAAACAAAAAACGTGTTTCTGAATTTGTTGGAAACAATTTTGGGTTCTAATTGTAATTCCTGTTCGTGGCATATTAACAAAAAAAAAAAAAACAACAAACAAAATAGTAGACGAAGAAAACGTCGTCGCAGATGCGCTTTCTTGTAGGTGATGAACTTGATTTGAGGAAAAATGTTTTTCAACAGGAGGGGAATGATGAGGACATGGCATGCACAAGAGCATGGAATGGTGATCTTATTTCAGTTCTAGAAGAATCTACCCATGGCTAAGTTTAATTTTGGCAAGTTAAATTGGGTTGTAAGGCTTGCGTGCCATGATATTTACTTTCCTTTAATTGTTTAGGCCTTTTTGACTTTTCATGGCCGTTTATGGCTGATAATAAAGCCATTTAAAAACTTCCAACTTTCATTTTCTAGTGAAGGTGTGAGATCAACCAATTAAATGACAGATTGTTTCCTTTTTCTCTTTTAGGCAAGTTAGAACTTTTAATTACCATATTTTAGCCTTAATTGGGATAGCAATTTCAGGGACCATTTTGTAACATTCAGCTTATTAATAGGCGTCATTGTAACAGTGAAAGATGAAGTAATTATTCTGAAATGTGAGTGTATTTTTTCTTTGGTTCTTTGACGAACTATTCGTACTTATCGGAATTTTCGTGGCGTTAACTATCGACTTATCAAATGGATTTCCACAACCGTTTGTGACGTCTTCCTTACACCGAGTTTCTTGTTTCGCATTAAACAATGGGTTGAGGTCAAATATACCAAGGTTCTTATTTTTGTTGAAGCAACGGTCGAGGTCACCCATCCAAACCAAATCGTAGAACGTTCTTGGGTTCCTTCTTAGATGATGGGTTTCGTCACAAGTCGACGTGATTCGCATCATTTGGTATAAGAGCTTCGGTTCTTGTCTCAGGTTTGTCTATCCCATTTAATTTAGTTTATGTTCTAGCTGATTGTGTGTGGCCGTAATAGTTCCAAGAAAAAAAAAAAGATTCCGAATTAGTAAAAAAAAACGTCAAAAAAATTAGAAAACAAAAGAAAACAAAAAAGAGTTCGTTAAAAAAAAATACGTGTTTCTGAATTTGTTTGTAACAATTTCTGGTTCAAGTTGTATTTCCTGTTCGGGGTATATTAACAAAAAAAAAAAAAAAAAAGTAAAGAAGAAGAAAAAAACATCGTCGCAGATGCGCTTTCTTAAAGGTGATGAACTTGATTTGAGTAAAAATGTTTTTCAAGAGGAGGGGAATGATGAGGACATGACCGGCATAGATCGTAGAATGTTCTTGGGTTCCTTCTTAGATGATGGGTTTCGTCACAAGTTGACGTGATTCGCATCATATGGTATAAGAGCTTCGGTACTAGTCTCAGGTTTGTCTATCCCATTTAATTTAGTTTTTGTTCTAGCCGATTGTGTGTGGCCGAAATAGTTCCAAAAAAAAAAACAAAGTTTCCGAACTAGTAAAAAAAAAAAAAAAACGTCAAAAACGAATAGTAAAGAAAAGAAAACCGAAAGGAGTCCGTTAAAAAAAAAAAAACAAAAAACGTGTTTCTGAATTTGTTGGTAACAATTTTGGGTTCTAATTGTAATTCCTGTTCGTGGCATATTAACAAAAAAAAAAAAAAAAAAAACAAAATAGTAGACGAAGAAAACATCGTCGCAGATGCGCTTTCTTGTAGGTGATGAACTTGATTTGAGGAAAAATGTTTTTCAACAGGAGGGGAATGATGAGGACATGGCATGCACAAGAGCATGGAATGGTGATCTTATTTCAGTTGTAGAAGAATCTACCCATGGCTAAGTTTAATTTTGGCAAGTTAAATTGGGTTGTAAGGCTTGCGTGCCATGATATTTACTTTCCTTTAATTGTTTAGGCCTTTTTGACTTTTCATGGCCGTTTATGACTGATAATAAAGCCATTTAAAAACTTCCAACTTTCATTTTCTAGTGAAGGTGTGAGATCAACCAATTAAATGACAGATTGTTTCCTTTTTCTCTTTTAGGCAAGTTAGAACTTTTAATTACCATATTTTAGCCTTAATTGGGATAGCAATTTCAGGGACCATTTTGTAACATTCAGCTTATTAATAGGCGTCTTTGTAACAGTGAAAGAGGAAGTAATTATTCTGAAATGTGAGTGTATTTTCTCTTTGGTTCTTTGACGAACTATTCGTACTTATCGGAATTTTCGTGGCGTTAACTATCGACTTATCAAATGGATTTCCACAACCGTTTGGGACGTCTTCCTTACACCGAGTTTCTTGTTTCGCAATAAACAATGGGTAGAGGTCAAATTTACCATGGTTTTATTTTGTTGAAGCAACGGGTCGAGGTCTCCCATCCAAACCAAATCGTAGAACGTTCTTCGGTTCCTTCTTAGATGATGGGTTTCGTCACAAGTCGACGTGATTCGCATCATTTGGTATAAGAGCTTTGGTTCTTGTCTCAGGTTTGTTTATCTCATTTAATTTAGTTCATGTTCTAGCTGATTATGTGTGGCCGAAATAGTTCAAAAAAAAAAAAAAGGTTCCGAACTAGTAAAAAAAAAAAAAGAAAAAAAAACCTCAAAAAGATTAGTAAAGAAAAGAAACAGAAAGGAGACCGTTAAAAAAAAAAAAAAAAAACAAAAAACGTGTTTCTGAATTTGTTGGAAACAATTTTGGGTTCTAATTGTAATTCCTGTTCGTGGCATATTAACAAAAAAAAAAAAAAAAAAAAACAAAATAGTAGACGAAGAAAACATCGTCGCAGATGCGCTTTCTTGTAGGTGATGAACTTGATTTGAGGAAAAATGTTTTTCAACAGGAGGGGAATGATGAGGACATGGCATGCACAAGAGCATGGAATGGTGATCCTATTTCAGTTCTAGAAGAATCTACCCATGGCTAAGTTTAATTTTGGCAAGTTAAATTGGGTTGTAAGGCTTGCGTGCCATGATATTTACTTCCCATTAATTGTTTAGGCCTTTTTGACTTTTCATGGCCGTTTATGGCTGATAATAAAGCCATTTAAAAACTTCCAACTTTCATTTTCTAGTGAAGGTGTGAGATCAACCAATTAAATGACAGATTGTTTCCTTTTTCTCTTTTAGGCAAGTTAGAACTTTTAATTACCATATTTTAGCCTTAATTGGGATAGCAATTTCAGGGACCATTTTGTAACATTCAGCTTATTAATAGGCGTCTTTGTAACAGTGAAAGAGGAAGTAACTATTCTGAAATGTGAGTGTATTTTTTCTTTGGTTCTTTGACGAACTATTCGTACTTATCGGAATTTTCGTGGCATTAACTATCGACTTATCAAATGGATTTCCACAACCGTTTGTGACGTCTTCCTTACACCGAGATTCTTGTTTCGCATTAAACAATGGGTTGAGGTCAAATATACCAAGGTTCTTATTTTTGTTGAAGCAACGATTCGAGGTCACCCATCCAAACCAAATCGTAGAACGTTCTTGGGTTCCTTCTTAGAGATGGGTTTCGTCACAAGTCGACGTGATTCGCATCATTTCGTATAAGAGCTTCGGTTCTTGTCTCAGGTTTGTCTATCCCATTTAATTTAGTTTATGTTCTAGCTGATTGTGTGTGGCCGTAATAGTTCCAAGAAAAAAAAAGATTCCGAATTAGTAAAAAAAAAAAACGTCAAAAAAATTAGAAAACAAAAGAAATCAAAAAAGAGTTCGTTAAAAAAAAAAACGTGTTTCTGAATTTGTTTGTAACAATTTCTGGTTCAAGTTGTATTTCCTGTTCGTGGTATATTAACAAAAAAAAAAAAAAAAGTAAAGAAGAAGAAAAAAACATCGTCGCAGATGCGCTATCTTAAAGGTGATGAACTTGATTTAAGTAAAAATATTTTTCAAGAGGAGGGGAATGATGAGGACATGACCGGTATAGATCGTAGAATGTTCTTGGGTTCCTTCTTAGATGATGGGTTTCGTCACAAGTTGACGTGATTCGCATCATATGGTATAAGAGCTTCGGTACTAGTCTCAGGTTTGTGTATACCATTTAATTTAGTTTTTGTTCTAGCCGATTGTGTGTGGCCGAAATAGTTCAAAAAAAAAAAAAAAATTTCCAAAAAAGTAAAAAAAAAAAAAAAACATCAAAAAATGAATAGTAAAGAAAAGAAAACCGAAAGGAGTCCGTTAAAAAAAAAAACAAAAAACGTGTTTCTGAATTTGTTGGAAACAATTTTGGGTTCTAATTGTAATTCCTGTTCGTGGCATATTAACAAAAAAAAAAAAACAAACAAACAAAATAGTAGACGAAGAAAACGTCGTCGCAGATGCGCTTTCTTGCAGGTGATGAACTTGATTTAAGGAAAAATGTTTTTCAACAGGAGGGGAATGATGAGGACATGGCATGCACAAGAGCATGGAATGGTGATCCTATTTCAGTTTTAGAAGAATCTACCCATGGCTAAGTTTAATTTTGGCAAGTTAAATTGGGTTGTAAGGCTTGCGTGCCATGATATTTACTTCCCATTAATTGTTTAGGCCTTTTTGACTTTTCATGGCCGTTTATGGCTGATAATAAAGCCATTTAAAAACTTCCAACTTTCATTTTCTAGTGAAGGAGTGAGATCAACCAATTAAATGACAGATTGTTTCCTTTTTCCCTTTTAGGCAAGTTAGAACTTTTAATTACCATATTTTAGCCTTAATTGGGATAGCAATTTCAGGGACCATTTTGTAACATTCAGCTTATTAATAGGCGTCTTTGTAACAGTGAAAGAGGAAGTAACTATTCTGAAATGTGAGTGTATTTTTTCTTTGGTTCTTTGACGAACTATTCGTACTTATCGGAATTTTCGTGGCATTAACTATCGACTTATCAAATGGATTTCCACAACCGTTTGTGACGTCTTCCTTACACCGAGATTCTTGTTTCGCATTAAACAATGGGTTGAGGTCAAATATACCAAGGTTCTTATTTTTGTTGAAGCAACGGTCGAGGTCACCCATCCAAACCAAATCGTAGAACGTTCTTGGGTTCCTTCTAGATGATGGGTTCGTACGACGTGATTCGCATCATTTGGTATAAGAGCTTCGGTTCTTGTCTCAGGTTTGTCTATCCCATTTAATTTATTTTATGTTCTAGCTGATTGTGTGTGGCCGTAATAGTTCCAAGAAAAAAAAAGATTCCGAATTAGTAAAAAAAATAAAACGTCAAAAAAATTAGAAAACAAAAGAAAACGAAAAAGAGTTCGTTAAAAAAAAATACGTGTTTCTGAATTTGTTTGTAACAATTTCTGGTTCAAGTTGTATTTCCTGTTCGTGGTATATTAACAAAAAAAAAAAAAAAAGTAAAGAAGAAGAAAAAATCATCGTCGCAGATGCGCTTTCTTAAAGGTGATGAACTTGATTTGAGTAAAAATGTTTTTCAAGAGGAGGGGAATGATGAGGACATGGCAGGCACAGATCGTAGAACGTTCTTGGGTTCCTTCTTAGATGATGGGTTTCGTCACAAGTTGACGTGATTCGCATCATTTGGTATAAGAGCTTCGGTTTTAGTCTCAGGTTTGTCTATCCCATTTAATTTAGTTTTTGTTCTAGCCCATTGTGTGTGGCCGAAATAGTTCCAAAAAAAAAAAAAAAGATTCCGAATTAGTAAAAAAAAAAAAACGTCAAAAAATTAGAAATAAAAGAAAACAGAAAAGAGTTCGTTAAAAAAAAATACGTGTTTCTGAATTTGTTTGTAACAATTTCTGGTTCAAGTTGTATTTCCTGTTCGTGGTATATTAACAAAAAAAAAAAAAAAAGTAAGAAGAAGAAAAAATCATCGTCGCAGATGCGCTTTCTTAAAGGTGATGAACTTGATTTGAGTAAAAATGTTTTTCAAGAGGAGGGGAATGATGAGGACATGGCAGGCACAGATCGTAGAACGTTCTTGGGTTCCTTCTTAGATGATGGGTTTCGTCACAAGTTGACGTGATTCGCATCATTTGGTATAAGAGCTTCGGTTTTAGTCTCAGGTTTGTCTATCCCATTTAATTTAGTTTTTGTTCTAGCCGATTGTGTGTGGCCGAAATAGTTCCAAAAAAAAAAAAAAGATTCCGAATTAGTAAAAAAAAAAAAACGTCAAAAAATTAGAAATAAAAGAAAACAGAAAAGAGTTCGTTAAAAAAAAATACGTGTTTCTGAATTTGTTTGTAACAATTTCTGGTTCAAGTTGTATTTCCTGTTCGTGGTATATTAACAAAAAAAAAAAAAAAAGTAAAGAAGAAGAAAAAATCATCGTCGCAGATGCGCTTTCTTAAAGGTGATGAACTTGATTTGAGTAAAAATGTTTTTCAAGAGGAGGGGAATGATGAGGACATGGCAGGCACAGATCGTAGAACGTTCTTGGGTTCCTTCTTAGATGATGGGTTTCGTCACAAGTTGACGTGATTCGCATCATTTGGTATAAGAGCTTCGGTTCTAGTCTCAGGTTTGTCTATCCCATTTAATTTAGTTTTGTTCTAGCCGATTGTGTGTGGCCGAAATAGTTCAAAAAAAAAAAAAAAAGATTCCGAATTAGTAAAAAAAAAAAATGTCAAAAAAATTAGATAATAAAAGAAAACAAAAAAGAGTTCGTTAAAAAAAAATACGTGTTTCTGAATTTGTTTGTAACAATTTCTGGTTCAAGTTGTATTTCCTGTTCGTGGTATATTAACAAAAAAAAAAAAAAAAGTAAAGAAGAAGAAAAAAACATCGTCGCAGATGCGCTTTCTTAAAGGTGATGAACTTGATTTGAGTAAAAATGTTTTTCAAGAGGAGGGGAATGATGAGGACATGACCGGCATAGATCGTAGAACGTTCTTGGGTTCCTTCTTAGATGATGGGTTTCGTCACAAGTTGACGTGATTCGCATCATATGGTATAAGAGCTTCGGTTACTAGTCTCAGGTTTGTCTATCCCATTTAATTTAGTTTTTGTTCTAGCCGATTGTGTGTGGCCGAAATAGTTCCAAAAAAAAAAAAAAGTTTCCGAACTAGTAAAAAAAAAAAAAAACAGTCAAAAAATGAATAGTAAAGAAAAGAAAACCGAAAGGAGTCCGTTTAAAAAAAAAACAAAAAACGTGTTTCTGAATTTGTTGGAAACAATTTTGGGTTCTAATTGTAATTCCTGTTCGTGGCATATTAACAAAAAAAAAAAAAACAAACAAACAAAATAGTAGACGAAGAAAACATCGTCGCAGATGCGCTTTCTTGTAGGTGATGAACTTGATTTGAGGAAAAATGTTTTTCAACAGGAGGGGAATGATGAGGACATGGCATGCACAAGAGCATGGAATGGTGATCTTATTTCAGTTCTAGAAGAATCTACCCATGGCTAAGTTTAATTTTGGCAAGTTAAATTGGGTTGTAAGGCTTGCGTGCCATGATATTTACTTTCCTTTAATTGTTTAGGCCTTTTTGACTTTTCATGGCCGTTTATGACTGATAATAAAGCCATTTAAAAACATTCCAACTTTCATTTTCTAGTGAAGGTGTGAGATCAACCAATTAAATGACAGATTGTTTCCTTTTTCTCTTTTAGGCAAGTTAGAACTTTTAATTACCATATTTTAGCCTTAATTGGGATAGCAATTTCAGGGACCATTTTGTAACATTCAGCTTATTAATAGGCGTCTTTGTAACAGTGAAAGAGGAAGTAATCTATTCTGAAATGTGAGTGTATTTTCTCTTTGGTTCTTTGACGAACTATTCGTACTTATCGGAATTTTCGTGGCGTTAACTATCGACTTATCAAATGGATTTCCACAACCGTTTGTCGACGTCTTCCTTACACCGAGTTTCTTGTTTCGCATTAAACAATGGGTAGAGGTCAAATATACCATGGTTCTTATTTTTGTTGAAGCAACGGTCGAGGTCTACCCATCCAAACCAAATCGTAGAACGTTCTTGGGTTCCTTCTTAGATGATGGGTTTCGTCACAAGTTGACGTGATTCGCATCATTTGGTATAAGAGCTTCGGTTCTTAGTCTCAGGTTTGTCTATCCCATTTAATTTAGTTTTTGTTCTAGCCTGATTGTGTGTGGCCGAAATAGTTCAAAAAAAAAAAAAAAAGATTCCGAATTAGTAAAAAAAAAAACGTCAAAAAAATTAGAAAATAAAAGAAAACAGAAAAGAGTTCGTTAAAAAAAAATACGTGTTTCTGAATTTGTTTGTAACAATTTCTGGTTCAAGTTGTATTTCCTGTTCGTGGTATATTAACAAAAAAAAAAAAAAAAAAAGTAAAGAAGAAGAAAAAATCATCGTCGCAGATGCGCTTTCTTAAAGGTGATGAACTTGATTTGAGTAAAAAAGTTTTTCAAGAGGAGGGGAATGATGAGGACATGACCGGCATAGATCGTAGAACGTTCTTGGGTTCCTTCTTAGATGATGGGTTTCGTCACAAGTTGACGTGATTCGCATCATATGGTATAAGAGCTTCGGTACTAGTCTCAGGTTTGTCTATCCCATTTAATTTAGTTTTTGTTCTAGCCGATTGTGTATGGCCGAAATAGTTCCAAAAAAAAAAAAAAGGTTCCGAACTAGTAAAAAAAAAAGAAAAAAACCTCAAAAAGATAGTAAAGAAAAGAAAACAGAAAGGAGTACCGTTAAAAAAAAAAAAAAACAAAAACGTGTTTCTGAATTTGTTGGTAACAATTTTGGATTCTAATTGTAATTCCTGTTCGTGGCATATTAACAAAAAAAACAAATAACAAAAAACAAAATAGTAGACGAAGAAAACATCGTCGCAGATGCGCTTTCTTGTAGGTGATGAACTTGATTTGAGGAAAAATGTTTTTCAATAGGAGGGGAATGATGAGGACATGGCATGTACAAGAGCATGGAATGGTGATCTTATTTCAGTTCTAGAAGAATCTACCCATGGCTAAGTTTAATTTTGGCAAGTTAAATTGGGTTGTAAGGCTTGCGTGCCATGATATTTACTTTCCTTTAATTGTTTAGGCCTTATTTGACTTTTCATGGCCGTTTATGGCTGATAATAAAGCCATTTAAAAACTTCCAACTTTCATTTTCTAGCGAAGGTGTGAGATCAACCAATTAAATGACAGATTGTTTCCTATTTCTCTTTTAGGCAAGTTAGAACTTTTAATTACCATATTTTAGCCTTAATTGGGATAGCAATTTCCGGGACCATTTTGTAACATTCAGCTTATTAATAGGCGTTTTTGTAACAGTGAAGAGGAAGTATGTATTCTGAAATGTGAGTGTATTTTCTCTTTGGTTCTTTGACGAACTATTCGTACTTATCGGAATTTTCGTGGCGTTAACTATCGACTTATCAAATGGATTTCCACAACCGTTTGGGACGTCTTCCTTACACCGAGTTTCTTGTTTCGCAATAAACAATGGGTAGAGGTCAAATTTACCATGGTTTTATTTTTGTTGAAGCAACGGGTCGAGGTCTCCCATCCAAACCAAATCGTAGAACGTTCTTCGGTTCCTTCTTAGATGATGGGTTTCGTCACAAGTCGACGTGATTCGCATCATTTGGTATTAGAGCTTCGGTTCTTGTCTCAGGTTTGTCTATCCCATTTAATTTAGTTTCTGTTCTAGCTGATTGTGTGTGGCCGAAATAGTTCAAAAAAAAAAAAAGATTCCGAATTTGTAAAAAAAAAAACGTCAAAAAAAATTAGAAAAGAAAAGAAAACAGAAAAGAGTTCGTTAAAAAAAAAAACGTGTTTCTGAATTTGTTTGTAACAATTTCTGGTTCAAGTTGTATTTCCTGTTCGTGGTATATTAACAAAAAAAAAAAAAAAAGTAAAGAAGACGAAAAAACCATCTTCGCAGATGCGCTTTCTTAAAGGTGATGAACTTGATTTGAGTAAAAATGTTTTTCAAGAGGAGGGGAATGATGAGGACATGGCAGGCATAGATCGTAGAACGTTCTTGGGTTCCTCTTGATGATGGGTTTCGTCACAAGTGACGTGATTCGCATCATTTGGTATAAGAGCTTCGGTTTTAGTCTCAGGTTTGTCTATCCTATTTAATTTAGTTTTTGTTCTAGCCCATTGTGTGTGGCCAAAATAGTACCAAAAAAAAAAAAAAAGATTCTGAATTTGTAAAGAAAAAAACATCAAAAATTCGAAAATAAAGAAAACAGAAAAGAGTTTGTTAAAAAAAATACGGTTTCTGAATTTGTTTGTAACAATTTCTGGTTCAAGTTTCTTTCCTGTTCGTGGTATATTAACAAAAAAAAAAAAAAGTAAGAAGAAGAAAAAATCATCGTCGCAGATGCGCTTTCTTAAAGGTGATGAACTTGATTTGAGTAAAAATGTTTTTCAAGAGGAGGGGAATGATGAGGACATGGCAGGCACAGATCGTAGAACGTTCTTGGTTCCTTCTTAGATGATGGTTACGTAACAAGTGATGTGATTCGCATCATTGGGTTGTAAGGCTTGCGTGCCATGATATTTACTTTCCTTTAATTGTTTAGGCCTTTTTTGACTTTTCATGGCCGTTTATGGCTGATAATAAAGCCATTTAAAAACTTCCAACTTTCATTTTCTAGTGAAGGAGTGAGATCAACCAATTAAATGACACATTGTTTCCTTTTTCTCTTTTAGGCAAGTTAGAACTTTTAATTATCATATTTTAGCCTTAATTGGGATAGCAATTTCAGGGACCATTTTGTAACATTCAGCTTATTAATAGGCGTCTTTGTAACAGTGAAAGAGGAAATAACTATTCTGAAATGTGAGTGTATTTTCTCTTTGGTTCTTTGACGAACTATTCGTACTTATCAGAATTTTCGTGGCATTAACTTTCGACTTATCAAATGGATTTCCACAACCGTTTGTGACGTCTTCCTTACACCGAGATTCTTGTTTCGCATTAAACAATGGGTTGAGGTCAAATATACCAAGGTTCTTATTTTTGTTGAAGCAACGATTCGAGGACCATGGCAGGCACAGATCGTAGAACGTTCTTGGGTTCCTTCTTAGATGATGGGTTTCGTCACAAGTTGACGTGATTCGCATCATTTGGTATAAGAGCTTCGGTTTTAGTCTCAGGTTTGTTTATCCCATTTAATTTAGTTTTTGTTCTAGCCTGATTGTGTGTGGCCGAAATAGTTCCAAAAAAAAAAAAAGATTCTGAATTAGAAAAAAAACAAAACGTCAAAAAATTAGAAAATAAAAGAAAACAGAAAACAGTTCGTTAAAAAAAAATACGTGTTTCTGAATTTGCTTGTAACAATTTCTGGTTCAAGTTGTATTTCCTGTTCGTGGTATATTAACAAAAAAAAAAAAAAAAGTAAAGAAGAAGAAAAAATCATCGTCGCAGATGCGCTTTCTTAAAGGTGATGAACTTGATTTGAGTAAAAATAGTTTTTCAAGAGGAGGGGAATGATGAGGACATGACCGGCATAGATCGTAGAACGTTCTTGGGTTCCTTCTTAGATGATGGGTTTCGTCACAAGTTGACGTGATTCGCATCATATGGTATAAGAGCTTCGGTACTAGTCTCAGGTTTGTGTATACCATTTAATTTAGTTTTTGTTCTAGCCGATTGTGTGTGGCCGAAATAGTTCCAAAAAAAAAAAAAAGTTTCCGAACAAGTAAAAAAAAAAAAAAAACATAAAAAATGAATAGTAAAGAAAAGAAAACCGAAAGGAGACCGTTGTAAAAAAAAAACAAAAAACGTGTTTCTGAATTTGTTGGAAACAATTTTGGGTTCTAATTGTAACTCCTGTTCGTGGCATATTAACAAAAAAAAAAAAACACAAACAAACAAAATAGTACACGAAGAAAACGTCGTCGCAGATGCGCTTTCTTGCAGGTGATGAACTTGATTTAAGGAAAAATGTTTTTCAACAGGAGGGGAATGATGAGGACATGGCATGCACAAGATCATGGAATGGTGATCCTATTTCAGTTCTTGAAGAATCTACCCATGGCTAAGTTTAATTTTGGCAAGTTAAATTGGGTTGTAAGGCTTGCGTGCCATGATAGTTACTTCCCATTAATTGTTTAGGCCTTTTTGACTTTTCATGGCCGTTTATGGCTGATAATAAAGCCATTTAAAAACTTCCAACTTTCATTTTCTAGTGAAGGAGTGAGATCAACCAATTAAATGACACATTGTTTCCTTTTTCTCTTTTAGGCAAGTTAGAACTTTTAATTACCATATTTTAGCCTTAATTGGGATAGCAATTTCAGGGACCATTTTGTAACATTCAGCTTATTAATAGGCGTCTTTGTAACAGTGAAAGAGGAAGTAACTATTCTGAAATGTGAGTGTATTTTTTCTTTGGTTCTTTGACGAACTATTCGTACTTATCGGAATTTTCGTGGCGTTAACTATCGACTTATCAAATGGATTTCCACAACCGTTTGTGACGTTTTCCTTACACCGAGTTTCTTGTTTCGCATTAAACAATGGGTAGAGGTCAAATTTACCATGGTTCTTATTTTTGTTGAAGCAACGGGTCGAGGTCTCCCATCCAAACCAAATCGTAGAACGTTCTTGGGTTCCTTCTTAGATGATGGGTTTCGTCACAAATCGACATGATTCGCATCATTTCGTATAAGAGCTTCGGTTCTTGTCTCAGGTTTGTCTATCCCATTTAATTTAGTTCATGTTCTAGCTGATTGTGTGTGGCCGTAATAGTTCCAAGAAAAAAAAAGATTCCGAATTAGTAAAAAAAAAAAACATCAAAAAAATTAGAAAACAAAAGAAAACAAAAAAGTGTTCATTAAAAAAAAATACGTGTTTCTGAATTTGTTTGTAACAATTTCTGGTTCAAGTTGTATTTCCTGTTCGTGGTATATTAACAAAAAAAAAAAAAAAAAGTAAAGAAGAAGAAAAAAACATCGTCGCAGATGTGCTATCTTAAAGGTGATGAACTTGATTTAAGTAAAAATATTTTTCAAGAGGAGGGGAATGATGAGGACATGACCGGTATAGATTGTAGGATGTTCTTGGGTTCCTTCTTAGATGATGGGTTTCGTCACAAGTTGACGTGATTCGCATCATATGGTATAAGAGCTTCGGTACTAGTCTCAGGTTTGTCTATCCCATTTAATTTAGTTTTTGTTCTAGCCCATTGTGTGTGGCCGAAATATTTCCAAAAAAAAAAAAAAAGATTCCGAATTAGTAAAGAAAAAAAAAAGTCAAAAAATAAAAGAAAACAGAAAAGAGTTCGTTAAAAAAAATATGCGTTTCTGAATTTGTTTGTAACAATTTCTGGTTCAAGTTGTATTTCCTGTTCGTGGTATATTAACAAAAAAAAAAAAAAAAAAGTAAAGAAGAAGAAAAAATCATCGTCGCAGATGCGCTTTCTTAAAGGTGATGAACTTGATTTGAGTAAAAATGTTTTTCAAGAGGAGGGGAATGATGAGGACATGGCAGGCACAGATCGTAGAACGTTCTTGGGTTCCTTCTTAGATGATGGGTTTCGTCACAAGTTGACGTGATTCGCATCATTTGGTATAAGAGCTTCGGTTTTAGTCTCAGGTTTGTCTATCCCATTTAATTTAGTTTTTGTTCTAGCCCATTGTGTGTGGCCGAAATAGTTCCAAAAAAAAAAAAAAAGATTCCGAATTAGTAAAAAAAAAAAAAACGTCAAAAAATTAGAAATAAAAGAAAACAGAAAAGAGTTCGTTAAAAAAAAATACGTGTTTCTGAATTTGTTTGTAACAATTTCTGGTTCAAGTTGTATTTCCTGTTCGTGGTATATTAACAAAAAAAAAAAAAAGTAAAGAAGAAGAAAAAATCATCGTCGCAGATGCGCTTTCTTAAAGGTGATGAACTTGATTTGAGTAAAAATGTTTTTCAAGAGGAGGGGAATGATGAGGACATGGCAGGCACAGATCGTAGAACGTTCTTGGGTTCCTTCTTAGATGATGGGTTTCGTCACAAGTTGACGTGATTCGCATCATTTGGTATAAGAGCTTCGGTTTTAGTCTCAGGTTTGTCTATCCCATTTAATTTAGTTTTTGTTCTAGCCGATTGTGTGTGGCCGAAATAGTTCCAAAAAAAAAAAAAAAAGATTCCGAATTAGTAAAAAAAAAAAACGTCAAAAAATTAGAAAATAAAAGAAAACAGAAAAGAGTTCGTTAAAAAAAAATACGTGTTTCTGAATTTGTTTGTAACAATTTCTGGTTCAAGTTGTATTTCCTGTTCGTGGTATATTAACAAAAAAAAAAAAAAGTAAAGAAGACGAAAAAACCATCTTCGCAGATGCGCTTTCTTAAAGGTGATGAACTTGATTTGAGTAAAATATTTTTCAAGAGGAGGGGAATGATGAGGACATGACCGGTATAGATCGTAGGATGTTCTCGGGTTCCTTCTTAGATGATGGGTTTCGTCACAAGTTGACGTGATTCGCATCATATGGTATAAGAGCTTCGGTACTAGTCTCAGGTTTGTGTATACCATTTAATTTAGTTTTTGTTCTAGCCGATTGTGTGTGGCCGAAATAGTTCCAAAAAAAAAAAAAAGTTTCCGAACTAGTAAAAAAAAAAAAAAAAACATAAAAAATGAATAGTAAAGAAAAGAAAACCGAAAGGAGTCCGTTGTAAAAAAAAAACAAAAAACGTGTTTCTGAATTTGTTGGAAACAATTTTGGGTTCTAATTGTAACTCCTGTTCGTGGCATATTAACAAAAAAAAAAAAAAACAAACAAACAAAATAGTAGACGAAGAAAACATCGTCACAGATTCGCTTTCTTGTAGGTGATGAACTTGATTTGAGGAAAACTGTTTTTCAACAGGAGGGGAATGATGAGGACATGGCATGCAAAAGAGCATGGAATGGTGATCTTATTTTAGTTCTAGAAGAATCTACCCATGGCTAAGTTTAATTTTGGCAAGTTAAATTGGGTTGTAAGGCTTGCGTGCCATGATATTTACTTTCCTTTAATTGTTTAGGCCTTTTTTGACTTTTCATGGCCGTTTATGGCTGATAATAAAGCCATTTAAAAACATTCAACTTTTATTTTCTAGTGAAGGTGTGAGATCAACCAATTAAAAGACAGATTGTTTCCTTTTTCTCTTTTAGGCAAGTTAGAACTTTTAATTACCATATTTTAGCCTTAATTGGGATAGCAATTTCCGGGACCATTTTGTAACATTCAGCTTATTAATAGGCGTCTTTGTAACAGCGAAAGAGGAAGTATCTATTCTGAAATGTGAGTGTATTTTCTCTTTGGTTCTTTGACGAACTATTCGTACTTATCGGAATTTTCGTGGCGTTAACTATCGACTTATCAAATGGATTTCCACAACCGTTTGCGACGTCTTCCTTACACCGAGTTTCTTGTTTCGCAATAAACAATGGGTAGAGGTCAAATTTACCATGGTTTTATTTTTGTTGAAGCAACGGGTCGAGGTCTCCCATCCAAACCAAATCGTAGAACGTTCTTGGGTTCCTTCTTAGATGATGGGTTTCGTCACAAGTCGACGTGATTCGCATCATTTGGTATAAGAGCTTCGGTTCTTGTCTCAGGTTTGTCTATCCCATTTAATTTAGTTTCTGTTCTAGCTGATTGTGTGTGGCCGAAATAGTTCAAAAAAAAAAAAATAGATTCCGAATTTGTAAAAAAAAAACGTCAAAAAAAATTAGAAAAGAAAAGAAAACAAAAAAGAGTTCGTTAAAAAAAATACGTGTTTCTGAATTTGTTTGTAACAATTTCTGGTTCAAGTTGTATTTCCTGTTCGTGGTATATTAACAAAAAAAAAAAAAAAAAAGTAAAGAAGACGAAAAAACCATCTTCGCAGATGCGCTTTCTTAAAGGTGATGAACTTGATTTGAGTAAAAATGTTTTTCAAGAGGAGGGGAATGATGAGGATATGACCGGCATAGATCGTAGAACGTTCTTGGGTTCCTTCTTAGATGATGGGTTTCGTCACAAGTTGACGTGATTCGCATCATTTGGTATAAGAGCTTCGGTTTTAGTCTCAGATTTGTCTATCCCATTTAATTTAGTTTCTGTTCTAGCCTGATTGTGTGTGGCCGTAATAGTTCCAAAAAAAAAAAAAGATTCCGAATTAGTAAAAAAAAAAAAATAAACGTCAAAAAATTAGAAAACAAAAAAGAGTTCGTTAAAAAAAAAAAACGTGTTTCTGAATTTGTTTGTAACAATTTCTGGTTCAATTTGTATTTCCTGTTCATGGTATATTAACAAAAAAAAAAAAAAGTAAGGAAGAAGAAAAAAACATCGTCGCAGATGCGCTTTCTTAAAGGTGATGAACTTGATTTGAGTAAAAATATATTTCAAGAGGAGGGGAATGATGAGGACATGACCGGCATAGATCGTAGAACGTTCTTGGGTTCCTTCTTAGATGATGGGTTTCGTCACAAGTTGACGTGATTCGCATCATATGGTATAAGAGCTTCGGTTCTAGTCTCAGGTTTGTGTATACCATTTAATTTAGTTTTTGTTCTAGCCGATTGTGTGTGGCCGAAATAGTTCCAAAAAAAAAAAAAAATAGATTCCGAATTTGTAAAAAAAAAAAACGTCAAAAAAAATTAGAAAAGAAAAGAAAACAAAAAAGAGTTCGTTAAAAAAAAATACGTGTTTCTGAATTTGTTTGTAACAATTTCTGGTTCAAGTTGTATTTCCTGTTCGTGGTATATTAACAAAAAAAAAAAAAAGTAAAGAAGAAGAAAAAATCATCGTCGCAGATGCGCTTTCTTAAAGGTGATGAACTTGATTTGAGTAAAAATGTTTTTCAAGAGGAGGGGAATGATGAGGACATGGCAGGCACAGATCGTAGAACGTTCTTGGGTTCCTTCTTAGATGATGGGTTTCGTCACAAGTTGACGTGATTCGCATCATTTGGTATAAGAGCTTCGGTTTTAGTCTCAGGTTTGTCTATCCCATTTAATTTAGTTTTTGTTCTAGCCAATTGTGTGTGGCCGAAATAGTTCCAAAAAAAAAAAAAAAAGATTCCGAATTAGTAAAAAAAAAAAAACGTCAAAAAATTAGAAAATAAAAGAAAACAGAAAAGAGTTCGTTAAAAAAAATACGTGTTTCTGAATTTGTTTGTAACAATTTCTGGTTCAAGTTGTATTTCCTGTTCGTGGTATATTAACAAAAAAAAAAAAAAAAGTAAAGAAGAAGAAAAAATCATCGTCGCAGATTCGCTTTCTTGTAGGTGATGAACTTGATTTGAGGAAAACTGTTTTTCAACAGGAGGGGAATGATGAGGACATGGCATGCACAAGAGCATGGAATGGTGATCTTATTTTAGTTCTAGAAGAATCTACCCATGGCTAAGTTTAATTTTGGCAAGTTAAATTGGGTTGTAAGGCTTGCGTGCCATGATATTTACTTTCCTTTAATTGTTTAGGCCTTTTTTGACTTTTCATGGCCGTTTATGGCTGATAATAAAGCCATTTAAAAACATTCAACTTTTATTTTCTAGTGAAGGTGTGAGATCAACCAATTAAATGACAGATTGTTTCCTTTTTCTCTTTTAGGCAAGTTAGAACTTTTAATTACCATATTTTAGCCTTAATTGGGATAGCAATTTCCGGGACCATTTTGTAACATTCAGCTTATTAATAGGCGTCTTTGTAACAGCGAAAGAGGAAGTATCTATTCTGAAATGTGAGTGTATTTTCTCTTTGGTTCTTTGACGAACTATTCGTACTTATCGGAATTTTCGTGGCGTTAACTATCGACTTATCAAATGGATTTCCACAACCGTTTGCGACGTCTTCCTTACACCGAGTTTCTTGTTTCGCAATAAACAATGGGTAGAGGTCAAATTTACCATGGTTTTATTTTTGTTGAAGCAACGGGTCGAGGTCTCCCATCCAAACCAAATCGTAGAACGTTCTTGGGTTCCTTCTTAGATGATGGGTTTCGTCACAAGTCGACGTGATTCGCATCATTTGGTATAAGAGCTTCGGTTCTTGTCTCAGGTTTGTCTATCCCATTTAATTTAGTTTCTGTTCTAGCTGATTGTGTGTGGCCGAAATAGTTCAAAAAAAAAAAAATAGATTCCGAATTTGTAAAAAAAAAACGTCAAAAAAAATTAGAAAAGAAAAGAAAACAAAAAAGAGTTCGTTAAAAAAAATACGTGTTTCTGAATTTGTTTGTAACAATTTCTGGTTCAAGTTGTATTTCCTGTTCGTGGTATATTAACAAAAAAAAAAAAAAAAAGTAAAGAAGAAGAAAAAATCATCGTCGCAGATGCGCTTTCTTAAAGGTGATGAACTTGATTTGAGTAAAAATGTTTTTCAAGAGGAGGGGAATGATGAGGACATGGCAGGCACAGATCGTAGAACGTTCTTGGGTTCCTTCTTAGATGATGGGTTTCGTCACAAGTTGACGTGATTCGCATCATTTGGTATAAGAGCTTCGGTTTTAGTCTCAGGTTTGTCTATCCCATTTAATTTAGTTTTTGTTCTAGCCATTGTGTGTGGCCGAAATAGTTCCAAAAAAAAAAAAAAGATTCCGAATTAGTAAAAAAAAAAAAAACGTCAAAAAATTAGAAATAAAGAAACAGAAAAGAGTTCGTTAAAAAAAAATACGTGTTTCTGAATTTGTTTGTAACAATTTCTGGTTCAAGTTGTATTTCCTGTTCGTGGTATATTAACAAAAAAAAAAAAAAAGTAAAGAAGAAGAAAAAAATCATCGTCGCAGATGCGCTTTCTTAAAGGTGATGAACTTGATTTGAGTAAAAATGTTTTTCAAGAGGAGGGGAATGATGAGGACATGGCAGGCACAGATCGTAGAACGTTCTTGGGTTCCTTCTTAGATGATGGGTTTCGTCACAAGTTGACGTGATTCGCATCATTTGGTATAAGAGCTTCGGTTTTAGTCTCAGGTTTGTCTATCCCATTTAATTTAGTTTTTGTTCTAGCCGATTGTGTGTGGCCGAAATAGTTCCAAAAAAAAAAAAAAAAATTCCGAATTAGTAAAAAAAAAAAACATCAAAAAATTAGAAAATAAAAGAAAACAGAAAAGAGTTCGTTAAAAAAAAATACGTGTTTCTGAATTTGTTTGTAACAATTTCTGGTTCAAGTTTTATTTCCTGTTCGTGGTATATTAACAAAAAAAAAAAAAAGTAAAGAAGAAGAAAAAATCATCGTCGCAGATGCGCTTTCTTAAAGGTGATGAACTTGATTTGAGTAAAAATGTTTTTCAAGAGGAGGGGAATGATGAGGACATGGCAGGCACAGATCGTAGAACGTTCTTGGGTTCCTTCTTAGATGATGGGTTTCGTCACAAGTTGACGTGATTCGCATCATTTGGTATAAGAGCTTCGGTTTTAGTCTCAGGTTTGTCTATCCCATTTAATTTAGTTTTTGTTCTAGCCGATTGTGTGTGGCCGAAATAGTTCCAAAAAAAAAAAAAAAGATTACGAATTAGTTAAAAAAAAAAATGTCAAAAAATTAGAAAATAAAAGAAAACAGAAAAGAGTTCGTTAAAAAAAAATACGTATTTCTGAATTTGTTTGTAACAATTTCTCGTTCAAGTTGTATTTCCTGTTCGTGGTATATTAAAAAAAAAAAAAAAAAGTAAAGAAGAAGAAAAAATCATCGTCGCAGATGCGCTTTCTTAAAGGTGATGAACTTGATTTGAGTAAAAATGTTTTTCAAGAGGAGGGGAATGATGAGGACATGGCATGCACAAGAGCATGGAATGGTGATCTTATTTTAGTTCTAGAAGAATCTACCCATGGCTAAGTTTAATTTTGGCAAGTTAAATTGGGTTGTAAGGCTTGCGTGCCATGATATTTACTTTCCTTTAATTGTTTAGGCCTTTTTTGACTTTTCATGGCCGTTTATGGCTGATAATAAAGCCATTTAAAAACATTCAACTTTTATTTTCTAGTGAAGGTGTGAGATCAACCAATTAAATGACAGATTGTTTCCTTTTTCTCTTTTAGGCAAGTTAGAACTTTTAATTACCATATTTTAGCCTTAATTGGGATAGCAATTTCCGGGACCATTTTGTAACATTCAGCTTATTAATAGGCGTCTTTGTAACAGCGAAAGAGGAAGTATCTATTCTGAAATGTGAGTGTATTTTCTCTTTGGTTCTTTGACGAACTATTCGTACTTATCGGAATTTTCGTGGCGTTAACTATCGACTTATCAAATGGATTTCCACAACCGTTTGCGACGTCTTCCTTACACCGAGTTCTTGTTTCGCAATAAACAATGGGTAGAGGTCAAATTTACCATGGTTCTTATTTTTGTTGAAGCAACGGGTCGAGGTCTCCCATCCAAACCAAATCGTAGAACGTTCTTGGGTTCCTTCTTAGATGATGGGTTTCGTCACAAGTCGACGTGATTCGCATCATTTGGTATAAGAGCTTCGGTTCTTGTCTCAGGTTTGTCTATCCCATTTAATTTAGTTTCTGTTCTAGCTGATTGTGTGTGGCCGAAATAGTTCAAAAAAAAAAAAATAGATTCCGAATTTGTAAAAAAAAAACGTCAAAAAAAATTAAAAAAGAAAAGTAAACAAAAAAGAGTTCGTTAAAAAAAAATACGTGTTTCTGAATTTGTTTGTAACAATTTCTGGTTCAAGTTGTATTTCCTGTTCGTGGTATATTAACAAAAAAAAAAAAAAAAAGTAAAGAAGACGAAAAAACCATCTTCGCAGATGCGCTTTCTTAAAGGTGATGAACTTGATTTGAGTAAAAATGTTTTTCAAGAGGAGGGGAATGATGAGGACATGGCAGGCACAGATCGTAGAACGTTCTTGGGTTCCTTCTTAGATGATGGGTTTCGTCACAAGTTGACGTGATTCGCATCATTTGGTATAAGAGCTTCGGTTTTAGTCTCAGGTTTGTCTATCCCATTTAATTTAGTTTTTGTTCTAGCCGATTGTGTGTGGCCGAAATAGTTCCAAAAAAAAAAAAAAAGATTCCGAATTAGTAAAAAAAAAAAAACGTCAAAAAATTAGAAATAAAAGAAACAGAAAAGAGTTCGTTAAAAAAAAATACGTGTTTCTGAATTTGTTTGTAACAATTTCTGGTTCAAGTTGTATTTCCTGTTCGTGGTATATTAACAAAAAAAAAAAAAAGTAAGAAGAAGAAAAAAATCATCGTCGCAGATGCGCTTTCTTAAAGGTGATGAACTTGATTTGAGTAAAAATATATTTCAAGAGGAGGGGAATGATGAGGACATGACCGGTATAGATCGTAGAATGTTCTTGGGTTCCTTCTTAGATGATGGGTTTCGTCACAAGTTGACGTGATTCGCATCATATGGTATAAGAGCTTCGGTACTAGTCTCAGGTTTGTGTATACCATTTAATTTAGTTTTTGTTCTAGCCGATTGTGTGTGGCCGAAATAGTTCCAAAAAAAAAAAAAAATAGATTCCGAATTTGTAAAAAAAAAAAAGAAAAAAAAAATTAGAAAAGAAAAGAAAACAAAAAAGAGTTCGTTAAAAAAAAAATACGTGTTTCTGAATTTGTTTGTAACAATTTCTGGTTCAAGTTGTATTTCCTGTTCGTGGTATATTAACAAAAAAAAAAAAAAGTAAAGAAGACGAAAAAACCATCTTCGCAGATGCGCTTTCTTAAAGGTGATGAACTTGATTTGAGTAAAATATTTTTCAAGAGGAGGGGAATGATGAGGACATGACCGGTATAGATCGTAGGATGTTCTCGGGTTCCTTCTTAGATGATGGGTTTCGTCACAAGTTGACGTGATTCACATCATATGGTATAAGAGCTTCGGTACTAGTCTCAGGTTTGTGTATACCATTTAATTTAGTTTTTGTTCTAGCCGATTGTGTGTGGCCGAAATAGTTCCAAAAAAAAAAAAAGTTTCCGAACTAGTAAAAAAAAAAAAAAAAACATAAAAAATGAATAGTAAAGAAAAGAAAACCGAAAGGAGTCCGTTGTAAAAAAAAAAACAAAAAACGTGTTTCTGAATTTGTTGGAAACAATTTTGGGTTCTAATTGTAACTCCTGTTCGTGGCATATTAACAAAAAAAAAAAAAAAACAAACAAACAAAATAGTAGACGAAGAAAACATCGTCGCAGATTCGCTTTCTTGTAGGTGATGAACTTGATTTGAGGAAAACTGTTTTTCAACAGGAGGGGAATGATGAGGACATGGCATGCACAAGAGCATGGAATGGTGATCTTATTTTAGTTCTAGAAGAATCTACCCATGGCTAAGTTTAATTTTGGCAAGTTAAATTGGGTTGTAAGGCTTGCGTGCCATGATATTTACTTTCCTTTAATTGTTTAGGCCTTTTTTGACTTTTCATGGCCGTTTATGGCTGATAATAAAGCCATTTAAAAACATTCAACTTTTATTTTCTAGTGAAGGTGTGAGATCAACCAATTAAATGACAGATTGTTTCCTTTTTCTCTTTTAGGCAAGTTAGAACTTTTAATTACCATATTTTAGCCTTAATTGGGATAGCAATTTCCGGGACCATTTTGTAACATTCAGCTTATTAATAGGCGTCTTTGTAACAGCGAAAGAGGAAGTATCTATTCTGAAATGTGAGTGTATTTTCTCTTTGGTTCTTTGACGAACTATTCGTACTTATCGGAATTTTCGTGGCGTTAACTATCGACTTATCAAATGGATTTCCACAACCGTTTGCGACGTCTTCCTTACACCGAGTTTCTTGTTTCGCAATAAACAATGGGTAGAGGTCAAATTTACCATGGTTTTATTTAGAGGAGGGGAATGATGAGGACATGGCAGGCACAGATCGTAGAACGTTCTTGGGTTCCTTCTTAGATGATGGGTTACGTAAAAAGTTGACGTGATTCGCACTTCATTTGGTATAAGAGGCTTCGGTTTTTAGTCTCAGGTTTTGTTTATCCCATTTAATTTGTTTTTGTTCTAGCCCATTATCGTGTGGCCGAAATATTCCAAAAAAAAAAAAAAAAGATTCCGAATTAGTAAAGAAAAAAAAAACGTCAAAAAAATTAGAAAATAAAAGAAAACAGAAAAGAGTTCGTTAAAAAAAAATACGTGTTCTGAATTTGTTTGTAACAACTTTCTGGTCAAGTTGTATTTCCTGTTCGTGGTATATTAACAAAAAAAAAAAAAAAGTAAAGAAGAAGAAAAAATCATCGCCGCAGATGCGCTTTATTAAGGTGATGAACTTGATTTGAGTAAAAATGTTTTTCAAGAGGAGGGGAATGATGAGGACTATGGCCGGCACAGATCGTTTAGAACGTTCTTGGGTTCCTTCTTAGATGATGGGTTTCGTCACAAGTTGACGTGATTCGCATCATTTGGTATAAGAGCTTCGGTTTTAGTCTCAGGTTTGTCTATCCCATTTAATTTAGTTTTTGTTCTAGCCGATTGTGTGTGGCCGAAATAGTTCCAAAAAAAAAAAAAAGATTCCGAATTAGTAAAAAAAAAAAAAACGTCAAAAAATTAGAAATAAAGAAAACAGAAAGAGTTCGTTAAAAAAAATACGTGTTTCTGAATTTGTTTGTAACAATTTCTGGTTCAAGTTGTATTTCCTGTTCGTGGTATATTAACAAAAAAAAAAAAAAAGTAAGAAGAAGAAAAAATCATCGTCGCAGATGCGCTTTCTTAAAGGTGATGAACTTGATTTGAGTAAAAATGTTTTTCAAGAGGAGGGGAATGATGAGGACATGGCAGGCACAGATCGTAGAACGTTCTTGGGTTCCTTCTTAGATGATGGGTTTCGTCACAAGTTGACGTGATTCGCATCATTGGTATAAGAGCTTCGGTTTTAGTCTCAGGTTTGTCTATCCCATTTAATTTAGTTTTTGTTCTAGCCGATTGTGTGTGGCCGAAATAGTTCCAAAAAAAAAAAAAAAAAGATTCCGAATTAGTAAAAAAAAAAACGTCAAAAAAATTAGAAAATAAAAGAAACAAAAAAGAGTTCGTTAAAAAAAAATACGTGTTTCTGAATTTGTTTGTAACAATTTCTGGTTCAAGTTGTATTTCCTGTTCGTGGTATATTAACAAAAAAAAAAAAAAGTAAAGAAGACGAAAAAATCATCGTCGCAGATGCGCTTTCTTAAAGGTGATGAACTTGATTTGAGTAAAATATTTTTCAAGAGGAGGGGAATGATGAGGACATGACCGGCATAGATCGTAGAACTGTTCTTGGGTTCCTTCTTAGATGATGGGTTTCGTCACAAGTTGACGTGATTCGCATCATTTGGTATAAGAGCTTCGGTATTAGTCTCAGGTTTGTCTATCCCATTTAATTTAGTTTTTGTTCTAGCCGATTGTGTGTGCCGAAATAGTTCCAAAAAAAAAAAAAAGTTTCCGAACTAGTAAAAAAAAAAAAAAAAACATTAAACAATGAATAGTAAAGAAAAGAAAACGAAAGGAGTCCGTTGTAAAAAAAAACAAAAAACGTGTTTCTGAATTTGTTGGAAACAATTTTGGGTTCTAATTGTAACTCCTGTCGTGGCATATTAACAAAAAAAAAAAACAAACCAAACAAAATAGTAGACGAAGAAACATCGTCGCAGATTCGCTTTCTTGTAGGTGATGAACTTGATTTGAGGAAAACTGTTTTTCAACAGGAGGGGAATGATGAGGACATGGCATGCAAAGAGCATGGAATGGTGATCTTATTTTAGTTCTAGAAGAATCTCCCATGGCAAGTTTAATTTTGGCAAGTTTAAATTGGGTTGTAAGGCTTGCGTGCCATGATATTTACTTTCCTTTAATGTTTAGCCTTTTTGACTTTTCATGGCCGTTTATGGCTGATAATAAAGCCATTTAAAAACATTCAACTTTTATTTTCTAGTGAAGGTGTGAGATCAACCAATTAAAAGACAGATTGTTTCCTTTTTCTCTTTTAGGCAAGTTAGAACTTTTAATTACCATATTTTAGCCTTAATTGGGATAGCAATTTCCGGGACCATTTTGTAACATTCAGCTTATTAATAGGCGTCTTTGTAACAGCGAAAGAGGAAGTATCTATTCTGAAATGTGAGTGTATTTTCTCTTTGGTTCTTTGACGAACTATTCGTACTTATCGGAATTTTCGTGGCGTTAACTATCGACTTATCAAATGGATTTCCACAACCGTTTGCGACGTCTTCCTTACACCGAGTTTCTTGTTTCGCAATAAAACAATGGGTAGAGGTCAAATTTACCATGGTTTTATTTTTGTTGAAGCAACGGGTCGAGGTCTCCCATCCAAACCAAATCGTTAGAACGTTCTTGGGTTCCTTCTTAGATGATGGGTTTCGTCACAAGTTGACGTGATTCGCATCATTTGGTATAAGAGCTTCGGTTCTTGTCTCAGGTTTGTCTATCCATTTAATTTAGTTTCTGTTCTAGCCGATTGATGTGTGGCCGAAATAGTTCCAAAAAAAAAAAAAAAAATAGATTCCGAATTAGTAAAAAAAAAAAACGTCAAAAAAATTAGAAAAGAAAAGAAAACAAAAAAGAGTTCGTTAAAAAAAAATACTGTGTTTCTGAATTTGTTTGTAACAATTTCTGGTTCAAGTTGTATTTCCTGTTCGTGGTATATTAACAAAAAAAAAAAAAAAAAAAAAGTAAAGAAGAAGAAAAAAAACATCGTCGCAGATGCGCTTTCTTAAAGGTGATGAACTTGATTTGAGTAAAAATGTTTTTCAAGAGGAGGGGAATGATGAGGACATGGCCGGCATAGATCGTAGAATGTTCTTGGGTTCCTTCTTAGATGATGGGTTTCGTCACAAGTTGACGTGATACACATCATTTGGTATAAGAGCTTCGTCTGTCTCAGGTTTTGTCTATCCCATTTAATTTATTTTATGTTCTAGAGCTGATTGTGTGGCCGTAATAGTTTCAAAAAAAAAAAAAGGTTTCCGAATAGTAAAAAAAAAAAAAAAAAAAACCTCAAAAAAGATTAGTAAAGAAAAGAAAACAGAAAGGAGATCGTTAAAAAAAAAAAAAAAACAAAAAACCGTGTTTCTGAATTTGTTGGTAACAATTTTGGGTTCTAATTGTAATTCCTGTTCGTGGCATATTAACAAAAAAAAAAACAAAAAACAAATAGTAGACGAAGAAAACATCGTCGTAGATGCGCTTTCTTGTAGGTGATGAACTTGATTTGAGGAAAAATGTTTTCAACAGGAGGGGAAATGAGGACATGGCATGTACAAGAGCATGGAATGGTGATCTTATTTCAGTCTAGAAGAATCTACCCATGGCTAAGTTTAATTTTGGCAAGTTAAATTGGGTTGTAAGGCTTGTGTGCCATGATATTTATTTTCCTTTAATTGTTTAGGCCTTTTTTGACTTTTCATGGCCGTTTATGGCTGATAATAAAGCCATTTAAAAACTTCCAACTTTCATTTTCTAGTGAAGGTGTGAGATCAACCAATTATATGACAGATTGTTTCCTTTTTCTCTTTTAGGCAAGTTAGAACTTTTAATTAACATATTTTAGCCTTAATTGGGATAGCAATTTCAGGGACCATTTTGTAACATTCAGCTTATTAATAGGCGTCTTTGTAACAGTGAAAGAGGAAATAACTATTCTGAAATGTGAGTGTATTTTCCTTTGATTCTTTGACGAACTATTCGTACTTATCGGAATTTTCGTGGCGTTAACTATCGACTTATCAATGGATTTCCACAACCGTTTGTGACGTCTTCCTTACAACCGAGATTCTTGTTTCGCATTAAACAATGGGTTGAGGTCAAATATACCAAGGTTCTTATTTTTTGTTGAAGCAACGATTCGAGGTCACCATCCAAAACGATATTAGAACGTTCTTGGGTTCCTTCTTAGATGATGGGTGTCGTCATAAGTGGACGTGATTCGCATCATTTGGTATAAGAGCTTCGGTTTTAGTCTCAGGTGTGTCTATCCCATTTAATTTAGTTTTTGTTCTAGCCGATTGTGTGTGGCCGAAATTAGTTCCAAAAAAAAAAAAAAAGATTTCGAATTAGTAAAAAAAAAAAAAAAAAACGTCAAAAAATTAGAAAATAAAAGAAAAAGAAAAGAGTTCGTTAAAAAAAAATACGTGTTTCTGAATTTGTTTGTAACAATTCTGGTTCAAGTTTGTATTTCCTGTTCGTGGTATATTAACAAAAAAAAATAAATAAAGTAAAAAGAAGAAGAAAAAATCATCGTCGCAGATGCGCTTTCTTAAAGGTGATGAACTTGATTTGAGTAAAAAATGTTTTTCAAGAGGAGGGAATGGTGAGGACATGGCAGGCACAGATCGTATAGAACGTTCTTGGGTTCCTTCTTAGATTGATGGGGTCAGTCACAAGTTGACGTGATACACATCATTTGGTATAAGAGCTTCGATTCTTGTCTCATATTTGTCTATCCCATTTAATTTAGTTTCTGTTCTAGCTGATTGTGTGTGGCCGTAATAGTTCCAAGAAAAAAAAAAAGATTCCGAATTAGTAAAAAAAAAAAATAAACGTCAAAAAAATTAGAAAACAAAAAAGAGTTCGTTAAAAAAAAATACGTGTTTCTGAATTTGTTTGTAACAATTTCTGGTTCAATTGTATTTCCCATGTCATGGTATATTAACAAAAAAAAAAAAAAAGTAAAGAAGAAGAAAAAACATCGTCGCAGATGCGCTTTCTTCAAGGTGATGAACTTGATTTGAGTAAAATATATTTCAAGAGGAGGGGAATGATGAGGACATGACCGGTATAGATCGTAGAAGTTCTTGGGTTCCTTCTTAGATGATGGGTTTCGTCACAAGTTGACGTGATACGCATCATATGGTATAGAGCTTCGGTACTAGTCTCAGGTTTGTGTATACCATTTAATTTAGTTTTTGTTCTAGCCGATTGTGTGTGGCCGAAATAGTTCCAAAAAAAAAAAGTTTCCGAACTAGTAAAAAAAAAAAAAACATCAAAAACGAATAGTAAAGAAAAGAAAACCGAAAGGAGTCCGTTGAAAAAAAAAAACAAAAAACGTGTTCTGAATTTGTTGGAAACAATTTTGGGTTCTAATTGTAATTCCTGTTCGTGGCATATTAACAAAAAAAAAAAAAAAAACAAACAAACAAAATAGTAGACGAAGAAAACGTCGTCGCAGATGCGCTTTCTTGCAGGTGATGAACTTGATTTGAGGAAAAATGTTTTTCAACAGGAGGGGAATGATGAGGACATGGCATGCACAAGAGCATGAATGGTGATCCTATTTCAGTTCTAGAAGAATCTACCCATGGCTAAGTTTAATTTTGGCAAGTTAAATTGGGGTTGTAAGGCTTGCGTGCCATGATATTTACTTCCCATTAATTGTTTAG
>VYVB01000762.1:0-56748 GCA_009761775.1 Ficus carica | reverse complement strand
GCAATACGTCTGTCCGGTCCAATTATATAGATATATAAGGTCCTCTATATGGAATTAGATTCCTTGAAATAAATATAATAATAATAATATAATGAGATGGAACTTATAACCGTATAAATTCAGGACAAACGTTTTATTATTTTTTTCCTGACAGATTCGATATGTCTTGGGGCGGACTTTTTGGACTCGAGTTTTTGAGCTTCGGTTACTTATTTTTAAAGCGATCTTTGCTCTTATCCTTTTAGGGAAAAAAAAAAAAAAAATGACTGTAAGATCGTGAGAAAATGCTAATTGGACCGCTTAGCATTTTTGTTAACAATTTATTCATATTTTCTTGTCCCATTGGCATAATGACAAATCGCAACACATGTCAGAAATCACTGTGTCATCATCCTGTGCATGGCGCCGGGGCCAATATTTATTAGGCTTTATTTACAGCCTATTTAATTTGCCATGTACATTTTAGTCACTTTTGGTGTGCTTGTAGACATTTGACTTTAGAAAAACTAATGGACGTTCAACTATCAACTACAGCTTTCCCACTCTCCCAACTCCAGAACATAAATGGCCATGTCGATCTTTAGATATATATATATATAGATATATAGATTTTATACACACAAAACGCTGGTTAGAGAATAAGTAGGTTGAAATTCTCGTCAGATTTCTTCAAGCTCGTATATTAATCTACCAATATATATATATACCAAAGCTCCAAATATGTTTTTCTTTTCCCAGAAGTGGTGTCTCTTCTCTGTTTTGTTTTGGGAAGTTATTGCTTTGGAGGACTCCTAGTCTGTGCTGATGATTACATGCCTCTTCATCCGACGAAAGTAAGTACAATATATACATATATGTGTATATATATAGATGTAAATGCGTGTATGATTTTGCAGATAGATCTGATCAGCTTATAAAAATCTCTTTCGTGTTTCATTTCACGATTAGCGATACTAGTTAGTTTTCGATCAAGAAAATTTGTCGTCATAAGATTTTTTTTTTTTCTCTTTGTAGCTTAGGGATTTTAGCTCCTTAAACTTTGTAGTGATTCTCATATTCTTTACATGAACTTCTCCCCGTATATTGCTTTAAGATATTTTCCCAGTTATTGCCTAGTTGATAGTTAATTAATCAATAAGGTCCGTTGTAATTCTAAAGAAAGAAGAACCTTTTAAGTTTAAATTAAAACTAAATGAAATTAGCTGATTTCTGCCGACATTTTAGAAAGTTGGTAAGGTACGGCTTAAATATTAGATGTCAAATAAATAATAAATAAACCCTAAAACAAAGAATAACACATATAATAAATAATCCTTGGGCCTGAACCACGATTCCACATAAATAAATAAATAAATATAATATATATTTTCATTGGCTATTTGCAATATCTAATCTCATTGTGATGAAGTTCTGGCCTTTCATCTTACTTATCCTCTCCAAACCATGAAGAAATGATATACGAATATATGAAAAAATGAACATATCATATTAATATAAAGAAGAGTTTATAATATAATAATAATAATAAAAAAACAATAATATAAGGAAGAAACGTCAAGCCTGCCGTGCATTAGAGAAGGGCTGCAATTTGCGATGGACAGGTGGTCTCCAATTCCATATCATTGAGAGTGATGCTTCCCTTGCAATTAACAAAATTGTCAATTTTGAGGTTTTAGCTCCTGATTTTCCTATAATTGAGAATATTTCTAGTTTATAGACGGATTGGGTAGTGATTCCTATCGTGTCATCTCTTGTTTAGCAAATGATATGGTTTAGACATTTACTCATCATGCTTTAGTTTTAAGTAATGAGCGATTTTGACTGAAAGAATATCGAATTTTAGGCCCCGTTTGGTTGATAAGTTTTTTAAATTAAACTGTACTTTTTTCATCATGTTTTTTGTTTTTTCCCCCCAAAAAGTTTTTGTTTTTTCTGAAAAAGTCAACAAAAATCCTATTTAAACTTAAAAATTTCAACTCAACTCAAACTCAACTTGTGCACCAAACAGGTCCTTATTTCTGATGTTTGTTAATATTAATTTATCAATAAAAATGCAGTCATTCATTAAAAAAATGCCACGTCATGCCTGTCTACATCGGATGCCAAAAGTAGAGGATCGCCCATTTAAGCCTAGAAAAAGTCATATAGTATATTTGTACTGGCATGGAAATTATTGATGAGAGATGCAAAGAGAATAGAAAGCCAAAGGCTTTCGAAATTTTGTCGTCTTTCAATTATAATAATGCCAAGGCCATTTACATGGTCCAACGCCCTTTTTTGGGGGCCCAGCCCATCCCCACGTGGCCTTTACTGACATAGGCAGACGACACAAGTAAACCGGGTATTGCCGGTTGTGGGCTTGGGATTCCACCGGTTGTGAGGAAAAGGGTGAGAGTAATATGAGTAATTAAAGGGCATATGGGTAAAGTCACACAATAAAGTGTTGGTGAGAGTAGAAAAAGGTTGATAGTTTTGGATAACGTTAAATAATGAATACCAAAAGAATAAAAATTGGGCAACACAATAACTAGAGGTAATAAATTTTGAAAGAATAAAATTGAATAAGGAGTCGTAACATAATAACTAGAGATAATAAATTTTCAGAGTAAAAAAAAGGTGAGGAGCTAGTTGTAATAAATTTTCAGAGAGTAAAATAAGGTGAGGATCTAACATACCAACTAAAAGTAGTAAATTTTGAAACAGTAAGAATTACGTGAGGAGTCATAACATACCAACTAGAAGTAATAAATTTTGCAAAGTGAGAGAGTATCTAGTTTTGTAAGAGATATTGAATTTAACAATTGATAAATTGAGATATTGGAATTTTTTTTTCACACACAAAAAATGTGAGAAGTTTTGAAAGTTAATTAACACATAAACATCAGAAAATTTTCATGAAAACATATGAGAATTATATAGGATTTAATGAAAACATCTTGAACAAAACAGTATATTATAACCTTGACAATTGATATAGTAATCTAGAGTTTGCCATGGATATAAAGCTGAAAATACAATTGACTGAGAGAAATTTTTATCACGGGACAATTGATATATTATAGAGATTTACCATCCCTAGTAACGACCCAAATCCCATCTCCCTAGCCAATTCCTTCGACTGCTTACCCAAACCTTTCACTATCGAATACAATCGACTGGGAGAGAACACCTCATATCGAATTTTTTTGAACTCCCTATGTTACTCTTCAATGCACCATTTTCTTCCACTGATTGATCAAACAAATCAGCATTTGCGTTTTCTTCCACTCCGTCCTCCATCCAAAAAAAAACTTTTTTTTTTGGAAGAACAAGTCCAGATGAATGTTGCTTCTGCATAATGCACAAAATATCCGCCAATTCCACAAAAAATCTTTGAAATTTACCCGGAAATCAAAAAAAAAAAAAAAGTCCAGATTGCACAAAAATTCAATCACATTCCACGACAGTGGTCCAATCAATTAGCAAACAAACCATTTAGGTCAATGCTTTGAAGGTAACTAGGTTACCATTCGCAAGCAAGTCAAAAATTTACTAACAAGAATTTCAATGTCCACTGAATCCAACATAATCAACATTTTCATACTTGAGCAAAAAACAAGCAAGTAACCTGCACAAAAAGCAACTGTGCTTAAACTGAAGATATCAAAAAAAAAAAAAAAAAAAAAAAAAAAAAATATATATATATATATAATATATATCTATCTTCTAACACAACCATTTTTTTTTTTTTTACAGATTTCATTGACACACATTTATAGTACTAGTGATCTCATCTGACTGTAAAACGAATTTTCTGCCTAGATTTTCCTCCCTCCAAAATTATCCTAAGGAAGACAACGATGGCTCGAAAAGTAAGAAAAAAAATTCATATTCTGTCTTAGGCATTATATCAAACACTTTGCGCGCATAGCACACGTTCCCGCATTTACAATACATGTCGATCAAGAATTCCCAACTGACGAATCATTTGCAAAACCCACTTTAATTACCATCCCATAACCTCCCTTTTCCCTCGTCCATCAAACCAAGACAAGTCTTAAGCACAATCGAAACAGTGTGTTTATTGCCACAGACTTTGAGAGATTCTCAAAAAAAAAAAAAAAAAAAAAAGCATGAAAAATCAAAGAAAGACAGATTAAACAGGAAAAAAAATAATAATAAAACATCACCTGCTTGGAAATGAGCTGCGGCGGCTGGAGGGGCAAATATGCAGTCCTGTGATTCAACCTTGACTGACCCCTTCGAACTTCCCGTCTCTGTTTTTTTTTTTTTTTTTCGCCTGAAAACCCACCACGGCGTCTGAGAGCTGAAGACCGGAATTGCCGGTTTCAATTTTTCTCTACCAAATTTTGCCCCTAAGTACCCTTGCAAAGCCTCAACCGTGGGATCACTTTTTCAATTAAAAAAAAATCCATTTTGATAAATTGAATGGCTATGATCAAATGGGGGACATGACCTCCATTACTTAATTGGGGGTCTGTAGCCAAACCCTCAAGCCAAAGGCTAAAGTAAGACATATAGAGATAAATAGAAAGTGGCTTTCTTGTAGACCATATTGAAATGTCATATAAAATAGTATTTGGGATAATTAAAATTTTTAATATTACACTCGTTTAATATCAATACTAGATTAGAAAAGTCTAATAATCTGAAGTAATTAAATTTCTTAGATTATGCTCTTTTTGCATCAATATTATGTTAAATAAATTTTATATTATGTCTCTTAACATCAATGTTATGTTAAATAAATGCCATACTATTCTTTCTTATTTTTATCTGTTAGAACATCTTCAATATAATGTCAAACTGGATGAAAAAATTGTTCTCATATTGAGTGCTATCTTTGGAGGTGGTAAATTTAGCAAATGCTTGCAAATTTAGATTTGCCATTTGCTTTCTTTTGTCCGTACCTTGAGTTTTTCGTTAATAATTACATTGAAGTAGATAGTAGAGATTACTTGAATACTAAGATTTTAGTTTTATGAATTTGAAAACTTAATGATAATATCAAAAGGTAGATACGTTGAAGAAAAAAGTTGCACATGTATTATAATAAATATAACACCGACATTTACAAACATTGAACATAAGAGCAAATGTATATGTCAATGTTCTTAGGTTATAAATAGGTCGTGAATAAAGGACCATAGCAAAAGTCAACAGAAAGAGTTACAACCCAAAGTTTCACAAGATTTTGACCAATCACCAATTCTCTATGGTAAGAGCATCTCTAATTAAGTGTCAAATTCGTATGCTAAAATCAAATTTTATTATATTAGGGTAGAAAGCCGCTCTCTAATATATGTAAATGCTATTTCTAATGTAAAATTTGACTATGTATTTGGTGGCAATTGCTAAATTTCTATATTTGATTGCTATTTGCTAACACCTTAACTTTTTATTATAATCATTATAATATTTTCATTTTAAATTTTTTACTAGTAAGAGTTTATTTTTTAAAAGTTTCAGAGTTTAATTATGGTTGGTAAAATATAGATATGAAAAAATAATCTTAAGTAGAATAATACGTGATAATTTTGAAATTTGACATTTAATATAACACTATATATTCACCCAAAATTTGAAATTCGGTACTGATACTTAGAATTCAACTCTTCATTGGAGATGCTCTTGTTGATTGAACTGTTGAAAGCTGTTTTGTTTTTTGCTAAAGAAAAGTTGTTCTGTTTTTTCGTTAAAAATTGTAGTGCTATAAGTTCCCCCTTTTTATTATTTATTATTTTTTATTTTTTTTGAGAAGCACTAAGTTCACTTATTTCTAGGAATAAGTAGGCGAGACTTTTAATTTCCAGATTTACCCTTTTAATTGGTAACATGTGAGGCTTGATTTTCGTGAGTATTATTTAGGAAAAATTAGGTGGATGGGTGGTTGTGTTTTGGCCACCCCTTTAAATAAAGGAAAATTCAAACCCTTAAGGTTTTCACTAAAATACATCGTTTGTTCCTATGTTTTTTATATCCAAAGTCTACTCCTAAAGTTTTTAAACCATCAAAAATTATCCCCTTAACTTTTTAAAATAGTAAATGAAACTATTAAAAAAAAAAAAAACCATCTGTCCATTCTCTTTCTAAGCAATAGGCTATTCCAAAGAGGTGATCTAGTTGCTCAATACTGATCAATGAGACAGAGAAAGAGAGATTCATTTTTGTTTTTTTTTTTTTGGAATTTTATTAGTTAAAATTTATTATTTATATTCTATATCATGCTTAAAATTAAATTTAAGTATTAATTGCTAAGGATGCTTTTAGTAGTTCAAAAACTTTAACTGATTAGAGGAGTTATTTTTGTTTTTTAACTCTTTCCAAAATTTAGGGGATAATTTGTGACTGTTTAAAAAATGTAGGGATACTTTTTGGATTATCCAAATACAGAACAAATGTAATATTAAGTGAAAACTTAGGGGGTACCTTTTGTATTTCTCCTTTGAATAAATAGTCATACATTTTGTTTTTCTAAAACACAAAAAAAAAAAAAAAAAAAAAAAAAAAATGCAAACCTTATCATAAGTGAGTTCATTATGAATCTAGCATAGGAAAATTGATTTAAATGAATCTCTTACTACATTATATGTGACAGTTATCACTTCCTAAAAGAAAAAGATAAGCTGTGTAATTTCACTTTACTTGAGAATAAATATATGTGATGATTCATATAAAAAAAACCATCTCCTAATGATATAAGGCCTTTTGGGGTGAGTTCAAGAGCAAAACCGTGCGGGCACGAGGCCCAAAACGGACAATCATACCAAAAGGATGCATAGATCGTTACATTATAAAAGGATTGAATGATCCTTTTACAGTGCCTTTTGTCCTTCCTTAACCCGCCACATGACATTTTTTTTTAAATTTTTAATTCTTAAATTTTTTATTTATTTTTGGTTAACTTTTACTTTAGTTATCTATTTTGCATGCTTTTCAACTATTTAAAATTAAAATTCTGTTGTACATATAAATATGGACAAAATTAATTTGCAGTGCGGACACTGAAGCAAGTTGTAGCCACAATGGAGGCCGGACACTTGAACTTGGAAAACAATACATGTGAATTCAGTGCAGCTCGTTCCAACAGCTCCATCAAGTGTGCCTGCACCAATACTTCTTGCCACATCACGGAGTTGTAAGTATATAACCTATATATGAAAATTTTACAGCAGAAATCGAACTTTTATCTCGTTTTATATTTGAGAGCACTTTTGTGTAGGCCGATACAAAATTTTTAATGTGAACATTAAATCGTTAAAAAGTTAATTTAATAACTAAACCAATTGTATATTCCTTCTTGCTTAACAGATCTGTGAGAAGTTACAGTCTAAAGGCAGGATTCCACCCGAAATTGCCAACCTCACATATCTTCAAAAGCTGTAAGAAGAAAATTTCCTCTCCTTTTATTTTCATCTTCTTTGGGGATTTGGTTTCAGCGCTGGCGTTCTCTGTTTGAGTCTTGGTTGTTTTCGGTTGTTCTATGTTGAATTATATGTAGTTTCAGGATCTTATTTTAGTCCACGAGTTTTAAATTGTCTCAAAATCGATCCGCATACTATCAATTTTTAGTCTTGCAATAGTCATTTCAGTCTAATAAACTATTTTTTTTAAAAAAAGAATAGTGTAGTTATTGTAACGCCCCGACTTCCCACGCCGGGTCGTCACCTTACTTACATACTTAACTTAAACTTGCGGAAAATTTGAGAAATTTTTTCTTTTTCTTTTTCTTTTAAACTTTATTTTAAAACTTTCAACTTGAACTTCATCCTCAAACTCATACTTACTGATAGGTACTTACTCGAGTACCGAACTTTCAAACCTTCCTTGAAGGCCATCATAATCAAATTGTAGACCAAACCCGAACTAATGTGGATTGGTTCCACAAGAGGCAACTTGCTTGCCATACATACATAAACTTTGTCATTCATACTTAAAATATCATGAAATTATGAAAACCCTTTTTCATTACAACATATTTATAAAGTATATTTTTTTTTTCTTCAAAAGCCGTGGCAGTGTCCATCTCACATTTCACAGTCACAGCCCGCTGAACCAGCCCTCCACAGTATTGCATCAGAGATTGCTGGCAGGTTGCTTACCTACAGCATAGACGTAAGACGTGAGCTTTCGCTCAGCAAGTACAACTGTTACATCCGCGACACAAAACAATCATTATGCATGAACCAATTATGATTTCTTATGAATCATTATGATTCATAATTAATTTAGGTCTATTCCTTTACTTATCATGTGTGCTCGTATCGTGGTACATAGCCAAGGAATGGTTGAAAGCGGCAGTCCGTTTTAACTCAAACCATAAACACAAAGTTTAAGATGGAGTAGTTTAGGTAGCCATCCAATCCAACTCAAACCATGAACCATACCATTTAAACCCGCCTTTGTGGCAAGTCGACACGACACAACATCCTACGTGTCTTGTTCTTACCAGGTGGTTTAATTTAGTGAACATGCTTCATGATGTCACAATATTAAACATATAACATAACATAACCTCATTCATAACATACCATAACATTACACACCATAACATATCATCACATACCATCACATTAGGCAAGTAACAACAAAGGGCCTATGCTGTAGGCGGAGTTGTACTTACTTGGTTAGCTGTGTCCTATTTCGTGCGACTCCAAGCTGAGACACAACAACAGGCTATCTCCTGTTATGTCAAAGACATAGTATAAGGCTTCATAATTATAATTATAACCTTAAGATGCTGGTGACCTAACCAACACCCATTCATAGTCTTAGTTATATGTCCCCTCCTATACTCATGATAGCTTACTTGGTTACATAAGGTAACCTTGGGTATTAATCCCAATCATACATGAATAGGGTTAGGTTATCATCCTAACCTTGGCCTATGCCTGGTTATCTATCCATAATCTTTTGGGTTTTAGATCCAAACCCAATCTTAACACCTTGTTGGGTTACCTTGAGTAACCCTTGAGGTAGTCAATCTTAGTTCAATTATCCTAAGCTAACCTTGGGCTTTGAACCCCGTTCAGTAACTCGGGTATCCTTCCCGGTTATCGTCCATCATTGTCTTGTTACCGAAAGAAAGATAACTTAGAGTTCAAAAACTTGTTTTTCTCTTTGCTTTGGAAAAACTTGGTTCTCTTTGTTCATTTCTTATAAAAACCCTTGAAAAATTGTAATTCTTTGAGAAAGGTTTGTAAAAATTATTAACTGTTGAAAACTGCCTTTGGAACAGTTCCTACAGTCAAAACATTGGTGTTGGTGCAAAAATACAGTTTTCCTGTATTGTTTTAGAAAATCCTGTGCAGGAATTTCCTGTTTCCGGCAAGTTTTTAGAAATCCGTGTCAGTTTAAAAATCCATTCCGATTTTGAAAAAGTTGTCTTCATGAAAGTTCTAGCTCTCAAAAAATCCTAAAACTTTCATGTTTTACGAAAATTCCAGTTCCGCTTGTATCCTTGTCAGTTTTCATTTGAAACTGGTAGTCGTGTAAACTAGGTCTGGGCAGACTAGGCTCGGATTTTTATAAAAACGAAGGCCTTCGGAGCCTTATTTTTAAAAATTTCCGTGCGCCCCCTAGGAAAATCCCTTCTGAACAACTTTCATGTTTTAACTTTTATCAAATTCGGCGTCTAAGGGCCTCAAATCTAGATTTCCAGAAAACTGGCCAGTTTTACCCGAACTGGCAGTTTTTGGGTTTAAATTCGTTTTACGCCCTAACACGTGCACACTACCTCAACCGGCAGCAGCCGAGAGCCTACAATCATCATGCAGCATTTTCTAACGTAAAACATACATTCATACATCATTCAAACATCTTTATGCAAGGCAAAACCTTGGGTGTTCTTGCACCAAACTAGGGTTTGCAAAACATTTGATTTGTATCACCAATCATCAATCAGCTTCTAATCTAGCTCAAACATAAACATGCATGACCTATAACTTCTTAGGCATGTTGGGGACATATATCAAACACCTTATGTGCATGCATGAAACCCTAAAAATCATGCAAGCATAATTACCAAACCATGCACCATAATCATAATTGAGACCTTAGCACCCTAATCAAGCACAAAACTTATTTCATGGCATAAGAAAATGAGCTTATGCTCTTACATCCCAAACATGGAAATACACTTAAATTTCCCAAATTTAAGCTCAAATTAAAAAGGTTTAGGGTCTAGGATGATTACCATGATTCCACTCAAGGATTTGGTTGGTTTGATCCAAAATTTCTCCTCCCCCTTGGTCTCCACCACAACCGGCCATTCCTCAAGAAAACAACCACATAAATATCTTGTTCTAAACTTAAATGAAAAACTTAGAGGTTAGAGGTTTTACCTTAACATTTCCATGGGTTTGCAAGCTTGGATCAAGCTTTCCTCTTGGCTCCCCACAACCGGCCTCCCCTCTAATTGGGGTTCCAAAAATTTGGCCAATTAAATTGAGCCCTCTCAAGGTCCGGCCATCACCCCCAGATCTGGCCACCCAAGAAATCCGGCCACCATTTTTTTTTCCTCCCCCCCCTAGGTTCGGTTTTGGTCAAAAAAAAGGGTGAGGAAAGATTTTGCAAGAGTTTGGCTAGATTTTTGCTATTTTTCTCCCTCAAAAATCCGCCCCCTTTGCTGCTATTTATAGGGGTTTTGAACTTTTCAAAATAGCTAAAAAGTCCCTAAACTAGGATTTAATTATTTTCCTAAAATTGCACTTTAGTCCTTGAAGCAAAAATATTTGCACTTTGACCCCTCTAGGTGTTGGCCGGTCATTGGCTGCCTTGGAGCCCAAGTTTTGCTTACCTCATCATGATAACATCATCTTGATGACATCATGTGCTTACCTCATGCTTACATCATCATATTTTCAAAAATTACATTTTTGCCCCTAAAGACAAAATCTTTGCAAATTGATCCCTCTAGGTGGCCGGCCCTTGTTCACTCCTTGGAGGCCAAGTTTCCTTGCTTACCTCATCATGATGACATCACTTGCTTACATCACTATTTTCTAAAAATTACACTTTTGCCCCAAAAGGCAAAATTTTTACATTTTAGTCCTCCACATGGCCGGCCATCATTGTGCAAGGTGGCAACAAATTTTTATTTCTTTTCACTTTCTTTATTTTCTAAAATGATGTCATAATTCCAAAATAGGGTGACATCATCATAAGGCCTTGTTTGGCTTTTTCCTTAAAATGCAGTCTATTTTTTGCTAACACAGATATTTCCAATATTGTGTTTACTAATACACATTATAATTCAGTACTGTTATACTTGACTGCAGTCCAAAATTTATCTGCGTAAAAATGGACTGTAAAAATTTTCTTCTTATTTCTGAAAGTCATTAGGACTTTGATATCCAACTTAGTGTGCTTGAATTTTCTAGGGTGGTCTCATAGCTTATTCTTGTTATTTTGTCCAAAAAGACAATTTTAGCAGTATATTTCCCATACAGCTTATCCTATTACTGTACAGTCATACCTTTGACTGTTCTTGATCAACCCTTTGACTTTTTGGTCAACTTTGACTTTCTTGGTCAAACTTTGACCAACATGAAATCATGAAATTTCATCACGTCATTTTCCTTAAAATGCCTTATACTAGGCTAAGTAATCCATCGTTGAGTCTCGTAGCTAATTAACCGAGAACTCAAACTTATACCGATATTCTATTCCAAACATGATCTAGACTTAAGTTTTCCTTATTCAAAGGAAATCTAGAGTTATCAAAATTCAGGTTATTACAGTTATCAAGTGAAAATAAAGTGTACTTTAATTAGCGTTAATTTTGTCATTTTCATGCCACCAGAACCTTTTATTAATTTGGATTTCAATTATGGAATTGTAGATTTTCAAAAATACACATAATCTTCACATAATAACTACTGTTTATTTTTCAAAAGTATTATGGATGGAAGGGCTATTGTGGGATAGATTGATAATCTAAGAAGTTCAGGGACAATTTAAAATTCAGGGAATGGATGAAAATGAAGTTAAATCTTTTAAATTTGTAGAATTATATTTCATCTATTCAGTATGCTAGACTCTTTGGTAAACTAAATGTATTCTTTTCTTACATGACCTTTTCCTTTGGCTCATACGCACAGGGATTTTGTTTTCATAGGATAGAAATTCTAGTTGATATTAACTTAGTTGAAATATATCTTTTCCTCACTCATTATATATATATATATATATATATATAATTTTTTTTCTCGTATTTGGATTGACTAAGGTGGTCTCTTCTTTTTTTTTTTTTCATTAACATTATGTTTTTTTTTTTTTTCTTTTTCTAATTTGAGATATAGACTAGGTTTGAGATTGGTTTGTTCGCTTTTTTTTTTTTTTGTTGGTCTATTTAATTGAGATATTTGAGTTTTTCCAGATACTTGTTGCTTCTTCTCTTCAATTAAAAGAAAAAAAAAACTTTATCGCAGCACTGTAAACTAATTTAGCTTCAAACTTTACAGTGATCTGACCCGCAACCACCTTTATGGCTCACTCCCAATAGAATGGACTACTATGAAAATTTGAGTTCCATGTAAGCAAAATCATGTTGTTCTTGTTCTGTTTTTTCTGTTATACTTAACCCTGAAAATAATTGTTGTTTTAATTCTTAATATTTAATATTAATATATTTATTTTTTGTAGTTCTCTCACTGCCAATCGCTTATCGGGAGAAATTCCAAAGGAGTGGGGAAACTTTCCAAATCTCACTTACTTGTACGCTTTGATTGATAATTCTAATTTCAAGTTTCATGTTGCATATTTATGAATTGTCTTATCACTAGTAGCATTTGCATTTTTTTGTACTTAAAATTTGAATTTTTTTCCCTCGCTATTCACTTGAAACTGAACAAATTTTAAGGAGCCTTGAAGCCAACAATTTCTCTGGTAATGTCCCTGAGGAGCTTGGAAATTTGGTCAGCCTAACTGCACTGTAAGTTGTACAGTCTAAGTTTGTAGTAAGATTTTTTTTTATTTGAATAAACTTTGAACTTGGGTTCCTTTCTGTTTCATTGGAGAGTCGCTGATTTTCTGCACAGATGAGCAACGAAAAAACAAACTGAAATCAATAATCCCCTTATATTAACAAATTTTAAAAAAGAATTACACTTAGTGATCTTATGCTTTGAATTTCTTATTTTCATTAGGATACTCTCCTCCAATAACTTTGGGAACGATACCGAAGACACTTGTTAAGCTGAAGAAGTTGAGGAATCTGTAAGCTCTAATTGTTTATTAATTTGCATGTTCTCTTGTTATGCGCACGTGCACACACACACACACATATATAATATATATATATATCTGCTTGCTAGTATTTAAATTTTAATTACCTATATATATTAATTTATCTTTGGCAATATGGCAGGAGGCTAAGTGATAACAACTTTGAAGGCAGTATGCCAGCATTTATTGGGAACTTTACTGAGCTCCGAAGATTGTAAGATATATAACTATTTCTCAATGTAAATAAAAACTTTAATTAATCCCAAATTAGTTACCTCTTTCCATTAGTTAATTTATTGAACTAATTATAACATGAAGGGAACTGTATGCAACGGGAATGAAAGGACCAATCCCTGCTGGCATCTTCCTCAACATGACAAAATTGACTGATCTGTGAGTACATTAAAGAAACGTTGTTCACTATAGTTAATTTACAAAGGCCTAATATATATATATATATATATAGGCAAGGAAAGATTATTTACACTTATGCTACTTTAATTGTACGGTCGTTTTCTTTTACTTCATAAATTTAAAAAACTCTCACTTCGTCCTTTGAATTTTCATTTGTCCTAATAAATCCTCTCTAGTAGAATTTCGATTAAAAACAAACTGAAAAAATAGGATTAAGTGCATTCAGGTTAATTTTTTTTTTTTTTTTAATGGAAATTCTTATATAACTTGTACAAGTGGTTAAGAGATACTATTTCTCTTCTTTTAAATGGAAATTCTAATGAGAATAATTAATTAGAACTAATTTATAATTCAGGAGATCAAATGAGAGTTTTTAAAATTTAGTTGATTACATGAGAATGAGCTTAAAATTTAGAGAAGTCATATGAATTGGTCGATAAATGAACTTAATTATGATCAGAAGTGATTTACATTACTAGTTCTTTGTGCAGGAGGATAACTGACATGGAGGGAGAAATGTCTGCTTTTCCTGCTCTAAACCACACTAACATAGAGCACTTGTATGCAGCACATAAATTTATTGGATTTTTGTTTATTAATTTTTTTACATTTGAAATTTGTGCAATTTCGAAGCATTTCTTAAGGAAACCCGAATCTAATTTCTTCAGTGTTTTGAGAAACTTGAATTTGTCTGGACCAATCCCAACATCTATCTGGGAAATGCATACGCGTATTTCTGATGAAGATGTGCGTGAGATATTGTAAGTTTTTTTTTTTTCTTTTTTTTTTTAAAGCATTTTTCTTTTTGAAACAGGATGCTATAAATGTTGCTCTTGTTATGTTTGCTTTAAATCTGTGTAACATTTTTTTTAAATGAAATCTGTGTAAACCATAAATGTAGGAAATTTTTAACTTAAGCTCCCATTTTTTAAAACCACTTTTCAAAAAAAAAATAAAAAAAAATAAAAATTTTCCTTATAAAAATTTGATTTTACTTTGAATTATGAGTTAAACTTATACCAAATGTAGTTTAAATTCTGCTATGTACCATGTATATATTTCTTACTATTTTAACTTGGCTGGTTTACATTGATCTAAGTGATCATATATAAGTATGTATAATATATACATTATATAGATATATATGTACATATATTGAGAGGATTTCTCCATAATTCTCAATGATTTTGAAAATTATTGTTTTGTTATTTTTCCCCAGAGACTTGAGCTATAACAATCTTGAAGGAGAACTGCCTACAACTACCCCAATAATTTACGTAAGCTAACTGATTAGTACATTCGAGTCTATTACGAGTCCTTTTTCAGCAATCCATGTGAAACTTAATTTCCGTGTATATATAGATATATATATCAGATTTTTGGGTGGCAACAGGCTAAATGGAAGTGTACCAGATTCATTCCTCGTTTATGGTGAGAAGTATGCTGTGTATGTTTCTCATGAGCTCTTCTTCTTTTAAAAACCTAATTTAAACATGAAAAAAGAACATGAAATTCAAGATCCTTAAAATAAACTCTATATTTATATAAAGTGAATAGTAATATCCAATCCTATTGGGATTATTGTTGATCAACAGATGAGAAGGGAGGTTCGAAACTCAACGAGGATTTCTTTCAAACTAGTAAAACGGATAGTCATAAAGTCCATAAAAAAAAAAAGAAAAAAAAATTCTATTTAGATGAGTTCTGCATATTACATTGCTGAGTTTCTAAGACCGATATTTTGTTGTAATTTACATTTGGTGACATTTAAAAAACCTTAATTAATTGATTTTAACTATGTAATTCGTATTCATTCTCTGCAGTGATTTATCAAATAATAACTTTACCTGGTCACCATCCAAGTGTAATCTGAGCAAATCAGGGTGAGATAAAATCTTAAAGATTGTAATAATAATTATCTTTCTTGATCAAATAAAGTTAAATTTTTTCCTTTTTCTTTTTTAAAAAACGTGTCAGGTCGTTAAACACATATAAAAGTTCGTCCACGAAGACCCGGTAAGATTATTCTCCTGTGCATTAATATTGTTATCTCATTTGTGACATTTTATGGTTCTATTTCATGTCTCCATTACTAATTATTAAAAACTTCGAGACATTTTGAAGCATCAATTAATAAAAAATAATATCATATTACAAGACACTCTTTAGTAGTAAATATTGTTCATTGCTAATGTATGAATTGTTAATCTTGATGTCAAACAACAGAGAAGGACTTCTTCCATGCTCAGATAAACCGGCCAATTGTCCAGAATGTATGTATTCGTTCTTGTATCATCCTCTTAAGAACAAGAAATTCGTTTTTTTTTTTTTTTTAAAAAAACCGATTATATACATAGGGAAAATGCAAAGTGATTAAAAATAAGCTTTTATGAAATTACAATATACGTGAACCTATGCAGTTACCCAAAAGATGTGTGTTTGTAGAGACATGAGATGTTTCCAGTTGAGATATCCAGAGGTTTCAGGATCTTATAGATCAGATTTAAATATGAATTTTTCTTTTAATTCAACAATGGGATGTTCATAGATCTCATAAAAAAAAATAGAGAAGTTAGATGTTAAGATATATAATAATCTATGTCTCAATATTACTATTAAATTATCCTAGATAATTAATCATGTTGCAAATTATAAGAACTGGTCATTAAAAAAAGCTGTCCACTAAACAATTAAAAAAAAAAACGACAATTTACCAGTTATATTTAGATGGTTAAAAAAAAAAAAAAGTGAAATAATTAAAATTTTGTTACTTCTTTAGTTTAATATTATGCCTCCATATTTTTTTCGGACTCTATTTTTTGCAATCAAAGAAGCAAATGAATTTAGGCTTGATGGAAAAATATAAGAATTTGTGACATGTGACAGATCGTCAATCACTTCACATAAATTGTGGTGGGGACAATGTAACCATAAAACTCCCAAGGGTAGTCTTCTCTATGAAGGTGACAAGAATCAACAAGACACTGCTGCAATGGACTCCGTTCAAACCTACTGGGGATTTAGCAGCACAGGAGACTTCATGGACGACGAAATTAATGTTGTCAGTGTAGACTACCATGTCGAACGCACCGACCATGCTCCCTCGGGGGATTCGTCGCCCTTGTATGCTTCCGCTCGAAAATCTCCCCAGACCCTCACCTACTATGGATTCTGCTTAGACAATGGAGTCTACACTGTCAAACTGCATTTTGCGGAGATTTTATACATAATCACAGACAGCACAGAATATAACAGTCTCGCCAGACGCGTATTCGACATATATATTCAGGTAGTTTGGATAGTAGTAGAAGGAAAAAAAAAAAAAGTTCAGTCTAGTCACGAAACATAAATTTGTTCGTGACTAAAAGTGGTCATAACAAATATTGTGACTATGAGTTATCAAGTAGTGTCCATAATTCATAATGATGCTTTATTTAAGTACTCTTGATCTAAAATTATAAATTTTTTTTGGCAGGGAAAAAGAGTGAGGAAGGATTTCAATATCAGAGACAGAGTCAACGGGTCGGATCCTCTTGTAGAAACCTTCAATGTCACTGTGACGGATCATACGATGGAGATCCGCCTTTATTGGGCAGGGAAAGGAACTACTTGCATTCCAAGCAGGGGAAATTATGGTCCTCTTATATCTGCCATTTCTGTCTGTCATGGTAACTTATTTCGATCCGTCAAAAACACCATTTCTTTTCTTCTTTTTCCCGATCAACGAATGTTTGTCGACACTTTGCGTTTTACCATTGAGCATAACATATATTTGTGCTTTCCTCCATTTCAGGTTCCAAATCTCAGTGTGAAGGTAAGGACCGTTGTCAAATGCATATGTATTTATGTATAGTTTGTCATTTTACATCTGAATTTCGCAGTGTAGATATGATAGTCTTGTTTTCGGGTTGTTTCCTCGCGGGAATATCACCGTTTTGCAGAACCTGAAAGTACAACAAGTAGAGTACCTCTTGTGGTAGGTGTCATCACTTCAGTTTTGCCTGATCATCTTCTTTGTTGGTATAATCATTTGGAGAAGTCGTTACCGGAATAAATAGAAGACATAAATCAGGTGCATGGTAAATCCATTTTCGGTGATATTGAAGCTGCATAACAATTTATATTTGCTTGTGTTTGGTCTTATTCCGATTCCATTTTTCACATATTTAACATGAAAAATCCTTCTGTTTGCTCAAAATCCGTTGGCAGAACTTACGGGGTTAGAGCTAGTAACAGGTTCCTTTACTTTGAGGAAACTGAGAGCTGCGACTAATGATTTTCACTCCGAAAACAAGATTGGAGAAGGCGGTTTTGGAAGTGTTTACAGGGTATGATCACGTACACCGGACACTCTATTTAAACCGATGTTGGTTGTCCCTAGTTACATGTTATCAATTTCAAGACGTATATTTAAACAAGTGTGGTAATGCCGATGCAGGGTGAACTATCGGACGGTACAGTCATTGCGGTGAAGCAACTGTCCTCCAAATCTAAGCAAGGAAATCGCGAATTCGTGACCGAGATAGGCATGATATCTGGTTTGGAACATCCGAATCTCGTGAAGCTTTATGGATGTTGCATTGAAGGACACCAATTGCTACTGGTATACGAGTACATGGAAAACAATTCCCTTGGCCGTGCGCTTTTTGGTAAAACTCGTTATCTTTTCTTTCTCCGTAGTATCGTTGCCTTCGCTATGAAATCGTGCAAAAGAATCCCAAGAAATTGTGTTTTATTGTGATTGGAAAACCTCTTGTCATCTGATGATCCAGGATCAAATGGTCCGAAATTGAATTGGGCTACGAGGGTTAAGATTTGTGTCGGAATAGCCAAAGGTCTCTGCTTTCTTCATGAAGGGTCAGCTCTCAAGATTGTCCACAGAGACATCAAGGCTACAAATGTGCTGCTTGATAGAGATCTTAGTGCCAAGATTTCGGACTTCGGTTTGGCTAAGCTTCATGAAGAGGAGAACACCCATATTAGCACTCGAGTTGCTGGAACTATGTGAGTTAACTATCTTCACGAGTTTTTGCATCTCAACTAGCTGACCCTAACTGTTTGGATCTTGATCTTCATTTTTTGTTTTTTTTGTGGTGTTAGAGGATATATGGCTCCAGAGTATGCGCTATGGGGCTATCTGACCGAAAAGGCAGATGTTTACAGTTTTGGGGTCGTCATTTTGAAATTGTTAGCGGGAAGTGCAATACAAGCTACAGGCCTCAAATAATGATTATGTTTGCCTTCTTGATTATGTAAGTTAGGAGATTGTGATTTTTCCACTAATATTCCTACATGATAAAGGCTGTCCTAGCATAAACAAGACTCGAAAATTTTAGCAGGTTGCGTTTTGATTAGATCGTTCTCTTTCAGGTTTGTTTTACAAAAGAAAGGAGACTTGTTGGACATAATGGATCCAAAATTGGGAAGTGAATTCAACAAGGAAGAGGCGAAAAGAATAATCAAAGTCGCTCTTTTGTGCACCAATGCATCTCCGGTGCTAAGGCCAACGATGTCGGAGGCGGTCAGCATGCTTGAAGGAAATACCGATGTCGAGGAAATCTCTGATCCTGGTATTTATGGTGACGCTTTTGCAAATGATTTGAGATTTAAACCCCTCAAAGCGCTCCAAGAACAAATTCGAAGCAAGAGTACTAATGTAGCAGAAAAACAGGGCAAAGATTCATCGGACGCGTTACAAACCAAGCCTTCCACGAGTACTTCTGCACATGATCTTTCCCAGGGAAATCCTGAATCCTTAATCATTTCTTCTCATGATCTGTACAAGATCAATCCGGAGTCCGCGGACAGCAGTAACATTTTTTCTTAATGTCACGTCATAGTTCTTGAATTCTAGCTTTCTAGGATATGCCGAATTGCATTTTGACCACATTCCTTTTTTTTTTCTTTATTTATTTATTGCAACACATCTTTCCATACAAACTTTTTGTGTAATAGAGAATAAATTTAATTTATTATTTTGTATGAACTTTTATTCTTTTCAAGTTTTATCTTTCAAGAAAATAAAATTGAGCAAAATTATATTTATTTTAATTTATTTGTTATATATTCATGTTTTTTTTTTTCACGCACAATTTTTTATGCATGAAGAGATATTTAATAGAGATTGAGACCTATACATGACATATCCAAAATTATATAGAAAATAACTCAAATATCATATTTTGTTATCAATATTGTTTACAGTAACGAGGTATTGCAAATACTTTCAAATATCCTAAAAACTCCTTTTAATATTAATATTTTTCTTATCATGTATGAACGAATGAATATAATGTACCTATATTATGTTGTCTTTCAAATCATATTCTTAGTATTTTGATTAAGAATTTCATTTAATTTATGTATTATTAAATATTTTGAGTTTCATAAAGGTTTGTTTAAAAGATTAGTATTTTCAATTAAATTTCTGTATTTCACATCAATTTTTACCGATATCAATATTTCCGTTGATATTTCTATAAAATTTGAGTACCGATAACTCTGTAAATATCGATATTTTCATCCTTACGCATGTTTAAACGCTTTTAGCCATTGACCTTGACCAATATTTTTTGCAACGCCTAAAGTTTGAACAATAATATGGCTCAAAAATTACTAGATCATCAATAAACTTTAATGCGCTTACGACAATGCCAATCTCTGATCGATTCAATAACCCATGGAAGTCAATCGTTTAGCTTTGATCTCATCTTTTAATTGCTTCAAATAAAAATATTTGTAAGGGGGGAAAAAACAAAACGGTGAGCTCAAAAGTTTAGTAAGTACCCAATATTTTTGTTTGTTGGATCAAGCATGTATAGTTAGAAAATAAGTTTCAATTCAATCATTTGTTAGTAGTAAATCACTTGATAAAATAAATTTACAAATTCAGTATTCGATACTATATGCATGAGTCAAATATCAATTTCATAGGAGGTTAGAGGCATAATTTAATGATAATTCTATACCTGATTTTATCATAAGATATTGTATTCAAATCTCTTATTCTAAGTTCAAAAATAAATAAAGAATATTATAAATTTCACATAAACATTTTTCATCAGTAGATAACTTAATTAAATAAAGATTTAATTTGGCTCCAATCTTTTGACATGAAATATGAAATAAAATAGCATTAACCCCCCCCCCCCCCCCCCCCCCCCCCCCCCCCCCCCCCCCCCCCCCCCCCCCCCCCCCCCCCCCCCCCCCCCCCCCCAATTGAAAAAACAAAAAATGTACAGAGGTTCACACTTTTTGCTGCCGAAATATGTTTATATTCCAAAGTTTATCAGTTCTGCCCCCGCTGAAGAGTAAGAGAGCTCATTTGGGCTTAGTCATAAGCTAGCCCACGCTTGGGCTTATGGAACTCTTTTTCATTTTTCAAATTTTTTCATCAAATTCCTTTAATTCTTAGAGTCCATTTGGTTCGCAAGCTTGAGTTGATATTTTGAAGTTGAGTTTAAGTTAAGTTAAATTGAGTTTAAAAGTTGAGTGTTTAGAAAAAAGTTTGAGTTGAAAAGTTGAGTTTGAGTTGAGTGTTTAGATGTAAAAAGTTTGAGATAAAAGTTTAAAAAAAACAAGGCCCTGTTTGGATGTTAAAAAAATGAGTTTAACAAATTTTTTGTCTTTATATAACATTCTATTGTAGTTTTTAGTGCTTGTTTGGTTCACAAACTTAAACCATAATTTTCAACATTTTTTTTTGTCTTTTTCCCAAAAAGTTGTTGTCTTTTTCACAATTTTTTTTTTGTATTTTCTGAAAATTCCAAAATTTTTTGATTGAAACTTAAAATTTCAGCTCAAACTCATGAACCAAACGCATGAAGAAAAATGAATAAATTAAAATATGCTCATTTAATAACACTTATCAACTTGAGACATCATTGTTTTTGTAACTTAAACTCTTACATCGTCAAAAAAATTGACCACCGGATAGTACGTAGTTTGTCATTAAAATTTGATAATAACAAATTAATAATTACAATCGTTATTTGGTGCAAGTGTAGAAAAAAACAGGTCTTGCTCTCACGTTGATTTATACCATGGAGATTCTTGATATCTTTCACAAATATCATTAGCTATGTGGTCTCTCATCTGATTCATTGCTTCCCTACTCAAGTCATTTGCTGCGGTCCTGTACTTGGGCCACTTCCATCGATCTCATCGTGAGACACGTAATCCGCGTTAACATCGACATTTCCCCCTACAGGCACACAATCTGCTGCATACTCTTCGAGAAAGGGATCCTCAACCTGCACCATCCTTATGAAATTATGCACAACCGCACACGCCACGGGGATCATTTTTTGTTTGTCCATTGGATAGATGTTGATGCCTTTTAGTATTTTAAATCTTGCCTTCCAGGCACCAAATGTGCGCTCAATACAATTCCGTAGCGATGAATGTGTGTAGTTAAAACCTTCACGGCGGTTGCCTAGCCCAGAACGACATCTTCGAAATTCTGGTAAACGATACGTCTCCCGTCGATATGGGCTCATGAACGATCCTTATTGGCGTAGCCCGAATCTACTAAGTAAAATTTGCTCCCACAATAAAACTCGCCATATGATATAATTATCATTATTTAACGTATTTATTATATGTAAATACTGATAGCAAATTGATAAGTCTGCCTTACTGGTAGAGGTATTGGGGACACCATGGAATGCTATTGCCTTTTCCAACATTCTGGAATCATGACAAGATCCCTCATACCTGGCCAATATATAAGGAATTTCATGTCAAACGGAACATGCTGCTAATACATTTTGCGAGTGATATCCCTTCCTGCGATTTTATCCAACGTCAGCATTTTCGTGCCTAGGGACACATGGGACGTGCGTACCATCTATAGCGTCCATACAAACCCTGCAGGAAACATTAAGACTATTTAAGAATGCGTACGGCATTAACAATAAGAGATTTTTATAAAGCTCTTTCGTACGATAATGTGCTTATATAACATCGACAACGTAATCAAACCATGGCCGATATTTTGTCCGAATGCTCCATAATCAAATTTGAACCGATGTATAGTCGGATGGTCTGATGAATTCATCTTTAGCGAACAAATAACCTTCAACACTTTATTGAACCAACGTTGAAGTTGTCTCTATCGAATGCTGGAACAAATAAAAATGTGCCGGTTCGAAGCGTCTCGTGCACAAATGGATAAAAATATAAACAACTGCTCGTTCACATTCATGTTGCGAGTTGGCTTCAATAACTCCTGACTAGCTACAGGTTACCTAGTGATTTGAATGTTTCTGATTTCATACTTATCAATCCTTGAATTATTTATGCATGACCATTTAAAATCTCATCCACACGCATTTGCTCCCAGTAGGTTGAGTTATGCAATGGTTGTGGCTGTCATCGCCTGTTACGCCTGCTGGCAGTGACGGCTACCACTGCCCTCATCAGATACCTGTTATGGTCGCTATACTCGTTTTCGGAGTACACATCATTTTGTTCATCATCGGATGCGGACAACTATACTCGTTCATTTTGAGAATATATTGATATCCACTCTAAAATTTGATGTTTACCTGGTATAAGAAAATGTTAGCAAACTATAAAATTTATTTCCCAATACAATCATGTCACCGCAAACTATTCGTTCCGAAGTGAATGTTAACTTGTCTTTTTCACATAACCGGTACAAAACATTAGCAATGTAATATAAATATCAGATATAAAAACATTAAATAGCGAACCTCCAGTCTCATCTACATTTTCAAACATGAAATAAATTAAAAAATAAAAGTTAACCCGTTAAGAAGATTAACACCTCAAATATCCATAAACAAATAAAGAAATAAAAAAGGACTCGAACAAGAACATCAATCGGTGGGGGGCCGCTGGGATTCAACAACGGATGCAATAATTTCTCGCCTATCGACATCAGGCAGGTGATGGAAGTACGTTGGAGCCGTGTGATGAGCGGTCTAGGTAGTGCTACATTGACATCGTTGATTTGGTGAATACCCATCTCTGTCATAATGCTTATACACATGAGCATGTGATCCGTTCGGTTGAGGTTCGTTACTTTGACCCGATTGCGATTGGCTATGGAAATGACCACTATTTCCTGCATTGCTATGAATGTCATCTCATCCGTTCGTCTCTTTGCTTCCTCTTACCAGAACTTGCCCCCTTGACCCTGACGGACCTGCATCGGCTACCGATCTAATGTTGTTACAAGGGCGCGGACCGGTTGTTGGCGTTATATCCTCTTTTAAATCCACCCGGGTTTCAGAGTAGTCCATTGAAGCTTCAACGTCGCCGTACGAGTACTATCCGCTGGCATGGTTACTGATCCATACCCCGAGGCACCGGCAACGTGATTTTTCTCGAACATGTTATAATAAAGCTCCTTGTTGCGCAGCCCCTCGTAGCGTAGATGGTGCACTCTTATAAACCTGCAAATGAAATTTTAGCTGAGTACAAGTATAATCATCGCTGTGAATGACAAAATATAACGTAGGGCCTTATATATAGACAACGCAGTTACCCCCTATAAAACTCTGCCACGCCTCGTCAGAGCATATCACACGATCCGTCAATGGATCGTATCACTAGACCGGTCCGACGTTTGCAACGCCTTCCAGCCCCTATATATTTTCTTCATCCTCTCTTTCTTTTTATATAATGTCATTCCGAGTAACTGGTACCCCTCCAAACTCAGCATTAACTAGGCGGCAAGAGTTCAAGAGTTGCTTTGGGGCGATGTTTACCGCCACTACAGGCCAGGTACTCATCAAGTTGAAGAAGGAATTTTTTTTCTTAGCCGGGGTCCCAAAAGTAATGATCCCCCCCGATGCTTTGCGCCGGCATCTCCTTAGGAAAGCGACAACCAAACATTAGGAAAAGAATTTTTAAAAACCTGTCCGACGGTCGATGAATTGACTCAGTATAATATTGATTGAAAAATTTAATATGAGGGCATGTCAAATACCCGATACTGAATCGGCTACCTTGGCATAAAAACCATTGGGTTCGGGGGGTTTAAACTTTTTTATGACTAGTATAACCATTGTTAAGCCCTTAACATCAAACATGTGCTTATATACCGGTAACTGACAACGGCATATCGGTGTAACTGACTCACCAGTCAGACTATAATACAATATATGAAAATTGTTGTATACATCATCGCCAATATGGTCTAAAGGTGAACGTCGCCAACAGGTCCTATGTGCAAATGGGGATTCTAGTACCTCAAACACCTTTTACAAGTGCAAAACGTGGGGGTAACATGGAGATCAAAACAAGTCAATGGCTGCAAATGGGATTCTAGTACCTCAAACACCTTTTACAAGTGCCAAAACGGGGGTAAATGGAGATGAAAACAGGTCATGGAGCAGCAAAATGGGGATTCTAGTACCTCAAACATCGTTTACAAGTGCAAAACATGGTTAAATGGAGATCAAAAAGGTCATGGGCCGCAAAATGGGGATTCTAGTACCTCAAACAAACATTACAAGTGCAAAAACATGACTAAATGGAGATCAAAATAGGTCCTATGTGCAAAATGGGGATTCTAGTCCTCAAACCCCTTTTACAAGTGCAAACCGTGGGTAAATGGAGATCAAAACAAGTCAATGGCTGCAAATGGGGATTCTAGTTGTTCAAACACCTTTTATAAGTGCAAAACATGGCTAATGGAGATCAAAACAAGGTCCTATGTGCAAAGGGGATTCTAGTACCTCAAACCCATTTATAAGTGCAAAATGTGGGTAAATGGAGATCAAAACAAGTCAATGGCTGCAAATGAGGATTCTAGACCTTAAAACACCTTTTACAAGTGCAAAACAAGGCTAAATGGAGATCAAAACCGGTCCATGGGCAGCACAATGGAGATTCTAGCTAGTACCTCAAACAAACATTACAAGTGCAAAAACATGGCTAAATGGAGATCAAAACAGGGCAATGGCAGCAAATGGGGCATTCATGTACCTCAAAACCCCATTTACAAGTGCAAAACATGGCAAAAATAGAGATCAAAACAGGACCATGGCAGCAAATGGGGATTCTAGTACCTCAAACAAACATTACAAGTGCAAAACATGGCTAAATGGAGATCAAAACAGGTCAATGGCAGCAATGGGGATTCTAGTACCTCAAACCCATTTACAAGTGCCAAAACATGGCTAAATGGAGATCAAACAGGTCCTATGTGCAAATGGGGGATTCTAGTACCTCAAACACCATTTACAAGTGCAAAAACATGGCAAAATGGAGATCAAAACAGGGCCTATGTGCAAATGGACGATCTAGTTTCAACAAAACAAGCTTGACTAGTGCAATTGCTCTTCAAAATACAAACACCACCGGACCAGACACACACAAACAAGCATGACTTTAACTTCGCTCCAAAATCAAATTGCTAATAAGAACACAGAGAGAAGAGACGTAATTTAATAAGGGGTTGTAGAGTCTAGAGATACGAAATGCGTCGGTAATACACAAGACAGGCAACAAATATGAGCATGCAACAAAAATTTGAGAAGTAGGGGAAGAATTTCTACTAGGGTTACCGAATTGGAGCCCGAGGATGAGTACACAGTATCGAATGTCGGATTAGGGCAGCCTTGGAACTACTGGGTAATCCGCCCAACGGTTCGCCTTCGTTTCCCAAACCTCACCCGGCGTCGCATCTGCTTGCACGGGAGTGGGCGAGGGCAATACCTCAACGTTTAAACTCAGCGAGGAGAGAGGAAGGACGGCACAAACCAGAGCTCCTGCTACAAAAGTAGATGCTCGATGGGATGGGGGCACAGCCAACAGACCCACTGACACCAGCACATGAATGCCAGAGTGGAGCCGAGAGATTCGAGCATAGGAGCCAGGCACGGGCGAGACAGAAGGGCAGGGGAGATTAGATGAACAATAAACCAAGTTGGGGTCACTGTATAACGGTTCAAAAGGACATTGAAGATGAACTGCTTTGCCAAACACCATTAGTTGAGACCAAACTAGGAAAGCACCGTTTCAAACGGTGTTCCAAACATGCTCTTTATTATTTTTTATTTTTTTTTGAAAGTAATTTTTTTTAAAATTTAATTACGCGCATAGAAATCTCTCTCCCTTTTCAAGTTCTCTTTCTTCCCCTATTCCTCTTTTCCTACAATTTTCTTCTCTGTGTATTTTTTTTATTTCACCCAGTTTCAACAGACTTATTATCACTATTTATTTTGTTATTCTATCTCATCAATTTTTTTGAACTTCCTTTCCTCTCGCCTTTTGTATCATACTTGTATATCAAAAATTTAGTTTCTTTTCAAAGTTATTAGCTTCGTTTACCATAATTTATGTTAATTAGCAAAATTTTTAGAAATGCATGCTTTTTCTTAAAAAAAAGAAAAGAAAAAGAAATTAGGGTTTAGTTGAAATGCTTATACTTTTAAGTTTTATTTATGTGATATTGTTTAAAAACACGCGTTTAAATTAACGCATCCTGCCATTCTTGTTTCATGTCTCATCATATTATTCTCTAATTGAACTTACTATAATAAATTGGAAAGGCCTAACTAGATTAAAGGAGAAAAAAAAAAAAAAAAAAAGAATGATTTGTCTTTAATGAAGAAGTCTTTTTCCATGTGGTCAGTTTGAAATGATTGTATACAGAATAATTTGCATGCCCCCACAAACAACGGAAAGAGTCCCAGAACTAGACAGCAACCTATTGAAATTTGCTTTAAAAAAATTCAAAACAGCAAACTTTCCACAAATACTTCCATGGCTTTTAGTTGACTGATGTTAAAAAGTATATTTGTTTTTTTTAATCAATATGTAGTCTTCCTGACAGCTAGAATTATTAATTCCAAACACCTTGTTTTTTGGTTCAAGTAGATGGAAGCCTAAACTTGGATATCATTGAAATGCTAAATAAGTCTTTAATAAATAAAAAAATTATAAATTTTAGCTACAAAATTTACATCAGTAACGAAGTAGACAGAAGAAAATTTCAACCAAAATAATACTGAATATATATTTGTTTCAAAAGCATTTATCTGTATTATTAATATTCTATCAAAAGAAGAACAGCCATATATAGTGTTGGAGCAAAAATTATACCCTTTGGAATCTTTTTATGGATTTATTTGGAACATTTCATTTCAGTTTCAATTTTCTTCTTCGGAAGAGAAATCTAGGCTTTGAGCCATTGGATTATATATGTTGAACTCGGGAATATTTAATGACTTTTGGAGTACTCGTTGGATTTGATATTCTTACACGCAGAGGACTACAAACACATAGGTGTGGGCCCTATGGGTTATGCTTATACGATTTAGATTGAGATTAATATGGACATAAATAATTTATTTTTGAGTTTATATTCGTACGGATCAAACACTGTCAATGGTGTCTATGGATGCAAGACTTCTGGTGGATATTAACTTGTCTATAGTTCTTCATGATTCTTTACTTGTGAAAAGGATATGTTTTTTTCCCTTCTCGTACAATGGATTATGAGGACATACCTGGGATTTTTGCACAGACACTCTGTTTGATACGAATGGAACAAAGAGATGAAAATTGTTATGACAGAATAGTTGTTCATTTTAAGTTATTTTGTGGATTTTAAAAAAAAAAAAAAACCTTGATATAAGTGGTAATCAACACTATAAAATTTTACCCAAAAAAAATCAAATATTCTAAAATTAAGAGATTTTTCTAAATTGGAAATAAATATATTTTTATTATGGTTTAATCCAAACTATTAAATATAGCTATATATAAAAAAAGTTAACATTTATCTAATAATTATGAGTAATTATCCATGCATTATAGTACTCTAGATATAGAGACAAGATATCAGTAATTTTCACTTTCATCCCAATGTTCCACTGGCCCTAATTAGCTGAAATAATAATAATAATAAAAGCACGCAATAGCCAGAGAAGCTTCAGCTTGACCCAAATAATAGTTTACTCTATGAAGTGCCAATTTTCCCATGTCCTTCTAGACCCAGTTAGTTCATTACAATATTGAGATTGAATTTTCTCTCACAACCATCTGTGTTTTTTTTTTTTTCAGCCTTCTCTCAAAAAAAAAAAAAAAAAAAAAAAAAAAAAAAAAAAGTCCCAATGGCATCTCCCTTTTTATAAAGAAAACTAGGATAACCAAAATTATAAGTGTGAAATCTCTAAATTACAATTGATGAACAACCTGTCTCTATATGATAGACATGCTCCTCGTCAAGTCCCACGATGACCTTATTGCGAAGGTTGATCCATGTGTTGACTTTGCCTAAGGCGTTCTTTTTCCTAAGTATAATTAGACTCCAAAATTTGGTACTACTCTTGTTCTTGGGGGTGTTCCCTTGAGTTCTACCATGTAAGGTTTCAACAAAGCTTTCTTTATTCACAAAAAAAAAAAAAAAAAAAAAAAAAACAAGGCTTTCTTTTCTCCGAATAAATAAATCTTATGATTCTTCCACCCCTTGGGTCTTGTACTTCTCTTTTTTTTTTTTTCCCTTCCCTTCTTTTTTTTTTTCGTTTTAATATATTATTAAGTGGCGAGCTTAATAGGGTAGAATTTTACTAAATAAGAATCTAATTAAGATGCGTTAGCTTTCAATGTTAGTATTATCCTAAATATGCATAAATTAGATAATAATAAAGTGAGTGTCCAAATGTTCTCGGTGGTTAAAGGTAAGATTTTCAGCCACTATCACGCACGACAGCCTAATTTCGGTCTCATTGGAGTGTTCATAAGCCTCGGCTAAGCCAACTCGGTTTATTTGGATAAGTCGGTTTATAGTTCTTCCAGATTCTTTACTTGTGAAAAGGATATGTTTTTTCCCTTCTCGTTACAATGGAGTATGAGACATACTGGATTTTTGCACAGACACTCTGTTTGATACGAATGAAACAAAGGAGATGAAAATTGTTATGACAGAATACTTTTCATTTTAAGTTATTTTGTGGATAGAAGAAAGAAAGGGGAGTTCAAAAAAAAAAAAAAAAAAACTTGACATAAGTGTTGATCAACACTATCAAATTTTCCCCAAAAAAATCAAATCTTCTAAAATTAAGAGATTTTCTAAATTGGAAAATAAATATATATATTATTATGGTTTTAATCCAAACTATAAATATAGCTATATATAAAAAAGTTAACATTTATTTAATAATTATGAGTAATTATCCATGCATTATAGTACTCTAGAGTGTAGGACAAAATGTCAGTAATTTTCACTTTCATCCCATTGTTCCACTGCCCTAATTAGCTGAAACAATAATAATAATAAAAGCACGCAATAGCCAGAGAAGCTTCAGCTTGACCCAAATAAAAGTTTACTCTATGAAGTGCAATTTCTCATGTCCTTCTAGACCCAGTTAGTTCATTACAATATTGAGATTGAATTTTCTTCGTTCCACATTATAGAGACAAGATGTCGGTTGTCACTTGATATTGATAGTTATGCAATTTGAGTTGGAAAATTTAAGAGATGTACAATCAGTCTGAAATATAATAAAAGAGATTAATAATACTTTTTTTTTTTTTTCTTTTTTTCTGTAGTCTAATTTCCAACTCTACGCTACTTGAAGAAATGCCGACATTCATGTAGATAAACTAATTTATTTATTTATTTTAACTACATTCATTTATTTATTTATAACTATCTTATAAAACAAAGTTGTTTCTTTTTTATTGTTTAAAAACTTGGCCAAATTATTTTATCCTTTTCTGCTTTTTTTTTCTTTGCCCTTTTTTCTTTATCTCTCTCTCCTCTCTCTCTGTTTGGGTTGCTCAATAAACCCTCTAAGTCGCCACGTGGCAGGTAAGACCACCATGTTGATAATTTTGAACTCAATAAAGAAATTAAATTAAGAAAAAAATATTTCTTAACATTTATTTATTATTTTGTTTTTTTTGTTGTATTTATCTAGTTTGCACGTGTGAATTCATATGTACTATGCAACTAGTTTTAAAAAAATATTCAGACTTTCAATTTGAATCTGAGTGTTCTAATCCAAATTGTCCCTTTCGCGCCGTTGAACTAGTACCAGCAAGCTTGTATACGCATTAGACAGTAGATTTGTATATGTATTTTACCAACTACACAAAAGTACCAGAAATCATGTGGATTATGAGAATTCTTGGTGCATCTATTAGGGAAGGAAAGTTCTCGAAAATGATTTTTTTCTGAATTGGAGGGATTCAAACTATATACCTTCAAATAAGATCAATGATTAATTACCGCTGGACTATAACTGCATCCTTTTTTTTTTCTTTCTCCTAAGATATGTTGTAATACTTTTTCCGATGATATTCAGTTTGTAAATTACGTAATAAGTAAAGTTGATCTTGCTGTAGACCCTTTGGCAATATCCAATATCCATAAGATGATTAAGTTTCCACCATAATTAATGGTGCCCAATTATTTCAATAGTTTGGATGCCGTACTCCTAGTTTGTTCTTCAATGTCGGTTACTTTTTGTTTCTTTTTTGAGGGAACTATTATTATCATTATTTATACTGCTATATTAACGAGAGAGGAGAGCAATTAGGCACCCACCGAAGATATCCAGTCCCCCTTGTATGTCCTATTTTTACGTTTATACCAATCATGCATGCACAACTTGTTGAGAATAAATTCGCAACCCCATTCAATACGACCGAGAGCAAATATATGGAATAAAATAAAACACACAAAAACACACCAAAAATTTTTGTACAGAATGGCTTAATTGATTATATACTTCTTGTTTTTGTCATCGCAAATTTCATAATGATGATGATGAATTTTTATAAGAGATTCACCCACATGTTCCTCATGTTTGTATTATCTCTCTCACAACCCTCTGTTTTTTTTTTTCAGCCTTCTCTCATAAAAAAAAAAAAAAAAAAATCCCAATAATAGCATCTCCATTTTATAAAGAAAAACTAGGATAACCAAAATTTTAAGTGTGAATCCCTAAAGTATCATGATGAATAACCAGTCTATATGGTAGACCTACTCCTCGTCAAGTCCCACAATGACCTTAATGTGAAGGTTGATCCACTTGTTGATTCTGCCTATAAGACACGTTCTTTTTCCTAAAGTATTAATTAGACTCCTTGGTACTACTCTATGTTCTTCGGGGGTTTTCCCTTGAGTTCTACCATGTAAGGTTTCAACAAAGCTTTCTTTTATTCACCAAAAAAAAAAAAAAAACACAAGGCTTTCTTTTCTCCGAATAAATAAATCTTATGATTCTTCTACCCCTAAGGGTCTTGTACTTCTCTTTTTTTTTTTTTTTTTTTCCTTCTTTTTTTTTTTTCGTTTTTAATATATTATTAAGTGGCGAGCTTAATAGGGTAGAATTTTACTAATACGAATCTAATTAAAATGCGTTAGCTTTCAATGTTAGTAATATCCTAAATATGCATAAATTAGATAATATAATAAAGTGAGTGCCCACATGTTCCCGGTGTTCTAGGTAGTTGAAGAGAAAGATTTTCAGCCACTATCACGCACGTCAGCCTAATTTCGGTCTCATTGGAGTGTTCATAAACCTCGGCTAAGCCACTCGATTTAGTGGATAAGTCGTTTTCATAAAAATAAATTAAGATGATGATCAAATCTCTCTTCATCACCGGTTCTTCCCATTGAGTGTCCATACTCAAATTTGTTTGATCATGGAAAATGATTGTTATATATATATAATTTGGAAATATATCATACTCAGAGCAGGGGCATAGTCAAGTGAGGGCAAGTGGGGGTTGTAACCTCGAGTTGAATTTTATTTTCCTGTTAATTATATTAACTCTCAAAATTTTATAATTTTATCTACTTTGCTCCTATTAGAAATTTAAAATCTTCATATAACCCTGAAACTTTACCCTATTATGTAATAACCCGAATTTTTATGACTCTAGATTTCCTTTGAACAAGGAAAACCTAAGTCTAGATCATGTTGGAATGGAATATCGGTATAAGTTTGAGTTCTCATTTAACTAGTAACGAGACTCAACGATGGATTACTTAGGCCAGTATAAGGCATTTTAAGGAAAATGACGTGTTGAAATTTCATGATTTCATGATGGTCAAAGTTTGACCAAGATAGTCAAAGTTGACCAAAAGTCAAGGTATGAGATCGCTCTAGAATAATCGTGAATAATATTTGGAGCAATGGGGATTTAGCAGTTTCAAGTTCTAAGAAGAAAAATCCATACACAGTCCAATTTTACGAGGATGAACTCCGGACTGTAATTTAGTGAAACAGTACTGTTTTAAGTGAAAAACAGTATCAGTATTGATTAAGTTAGTAGAGAAATGGACTGCAACCCAATATTTAAGGATTTTTGGGAATTTAGTGGACCATTAGGTATGGAATTTAAGCCAAGTGGCTCCACAACACTGTCCACCTCACAGGGACTAAGTGCAAATATTTTGTCATTAAGGATTAAAGTGCAATTATGTAATTTTGAATTATGGAATTTATGGATATTCCTAACCAATCTCCAGTTTAGAGTTGAACTAAGCCAATGGCCGGTTACATTGATCGGTTACATTGGGTAGCTTGGTGAACAAGGCAAACAAAGCTTGTTGAACAAGCCAATTTTTGGCACACATGGCACACAATGGTCGGTTCCCTTTGTGCCTTGGAGAACAAGCTTTTACCTTGGTGAGGTAAGCTTGATGACACAAGCAAGGGTGAGATAAGCAATCAAGAAGCTTGGTGAGCAAGCCAATTTTGGTTCACACATGGCATGATAACATGATAACAAGTGGATATTCTAGAAGGTTTGTTGAGCAAGCCAATTTTTGGCTCCCACACATGCTATGGCCGTTGTCTATGGCTTGGAAAAGCAAGCAAATTTTGCTTGATGATGTCAACAAGTGATGTAGGCATGGTGACATAATCAAGATGAGGTAAGCACTTGCCTTGGTGAGCAAGTACTTGGCCTCCAAGGCCTTCCACATGGCCGACCACATACCCCCCCCCCCTAGTGCTCAATTTCAAAATTGTTTAGGGACTAAAGGTTGCAAAATTCAAAGAGTTCCAACCTCTATAAATAGGAGGTTCCATAATTCAAAGAATTAGAGAAAAGCAACCTTACTATGCCAAAAATTTCCCCACAAAAACCGGATTTGAGTGAGAGAGGAAAGGAAAGAATTCAAGCCAAAATCAAGAGTGAATTAAGTGTAGGGTGGTCGGGATTTTGTGTGGAGAGAAGCAAGAAAATTGTGAAATTTTGGAGACCTATTTTGGCCAAGGGCCGGTTGTGGTGGCAGCCAAGAGAAAGGGAAAAAAATTTGAGATCCAAGCTTGAGAAATCAAAGTTCAACCTTAGAGGTAAATCCCTTTAACCCTAAGTCTTTATTGAGTTTGGATCTAGATGCTTATGTGTGTTGTTTCCTATGTTTATGGCCGAAAATTTGGAACCCCAATTGGAGGGAAGACCGGCTGTGGTGAAGGAGAAAGGGGATAGAAAAACAAGCCAAAATCTTGGATCTATGTGAGGTATAAATCCTTAAACCCTAAGGTTTCATTTAAATTTCGTTTGGGAAATTTTAAATGTATTTCAAGCTTGATTTGTATGAGCATAAGCTCACTTTAATTTGCTGCCTTAGATAGTAAATTAGAGCATGTGCTTGATCTAATTATGGTTAGGGTTTGGTGGTTTCAATATTGCATGTTAAGTGTTTGTTATGTTGATTAGGGTTTTTGTGCTTGATGCATGATGTTAATTTTTATTTGTATGACTGTATGTTTTACGTTAGAAAACGCTGCATGTTTGATCTTAGGCTCCCGCGGTGGCTGGTTGAGTTAGATTGCGCGTAATAGGACGTAAAACGAACTTAAAACCGAAAACTGCCAGTTTCGGGAAAAGTGAAATTTGAGGCCCTTAGAGGCCGAATTTGGAGAAACTTAAAACATTAAAGTTGTTCAGAAGGTTTTTTTCCTAGAGGGATACGTGAACCGTTTTCAAAAATAAGGCCCCAATGGCCTCCGTTTACCCCAAAACCCGTGGCTGATCCCCAGACCCAGTTTTCACTCAGTTTTTCGGGGTCAGCCAGTTTCAAACAAAAACTGGGACGAATCTAGGCCGAATTGGAATTTTTGTAAAACACGAAAGTTTTAGTATTTTTCGAGAACTACAACTTCGTGAAGAAAACTTTTTCCGATTACGAACCGATTTTTAAACTGGGGTCGCTTTTCGAAGGGTGCGCAGGGAATCCGAAAATTCCTGCACCACTAGCCTTTCAATGTCTCTAGAAAACTATTTTTCTACTACAAACTATTGTTTTGATTATGGAAAACTGTTCCAAGGGCAGTTTTCAACCTCAAATGATTTTATAAAGCACTAATCCAAGAGTTTGGATTTTTACGATTTAAGTAAAGGATTTTTATAAGTTAAGAATGAAGTTTTGGGATTAATTTTCCCTAAATTTTCCAAGTAAGGGAAAATAGAATTTTTGAGATAAAATTGTAAGCAAGCCGATATACGGACCGTAACCGGGAATAGTACCCGAGTTACTGGGCTTAGCCCAAGGCCCAAGGTTGATCCAACAATGGTTGACCATAGTTGACCGAAGTTGACCATTGTTGACCATAGTTGACTTTGGTTGACTAACAAGTGGATTTTAGTTTGACCTTAAGGGTTACCCAAGATAACCCTAAAGGATACCAAGATTAATAAATTGGACTAAGATATAGGGTTACTATTTGTAACCCAGTAAGACATCTAGTACTGGGGACATACAACTAGGATTATGTAGACATGTTGGTTGATCACCAACATTCCACAATACTAATTAGACCCTTACCTATGTCCTTCAACTAGCAGGAGGAAACCGCAGCTGTAACCAGAGGAGAAGCAGCACTACGTAGGACATAACGAGAGGGGTAAGTACAACTCCGCCTACAGCATAGGCCCTTTGTTGCCTGATGTAATGTGCTGATATGTGATAATGTGTTATGCTATGCTATGGCTATGATATGCTAAATTATGTTATGACATGCAATGCCATGTTTTCAAAAGGCCATGTTTTGACTAATGTTGATTATGTTATAATATTGTGACATCATGAAGCATGTTCACTAATATTAAATCACTTGGTAAGAACAAGACAAGTAGGATGTTGTGTCATGCCGACTTGCCACAAAGGCGGGTTTAAATGGTATGGTCCATGGTTGAGTTGGATTGGAAGGCTACCTAACTACTCCATGTTAACTTTGTGTTTCATGGTGTGAGTTAAAACGGACTGCCACCTTCAACCATTCCTTGGCTATGTACCACGGTACGAGCACACATGATATGTAAAGGAATAGAACTAAATTAAGTTGTGAATCCATGATTGATTCATAAGATGATTATAATTGATTCATAAGAGATTATAATTGGTTCATGCACAATGATATGTTTTGTGTCGCGGATGTGATAGTGTACTTGCTGAGCGAAGCTCACGTCTTACGTCTATGCTGTAGGTAAGCAACCTGCCAGCAATCTCTGATGCAATACTGTGGAAGGCTGGTGCTGCGGACTGTGAAATGTGGGATGGACACTGCCACAGCTTTTGAAAAAAATATATACTCTATAAAATATGTTGTAATGAAAAAAGAGTTTTCGTATTTTCATGACGTTTTAAGTATGGATGACAAAGTTATTATAAGGCAAGCAAGTTGCCTCTTGTGGTACCACCCACATTAGTTCGGGTTTGGTCTACAACATGATTTAGATGGCCTTCAGGAAGGTTTGAAAGTTCGGTACTCGAGAAGTACCTACCAGTCAGTTGAAAGTTTAAAATAAAGTTCAAAAAAAAAAAAAAGGGGGTTAAAAAAAAAAAAACATAAGAGAAAATCTTTCCCAAATGTTCCGCAAGTTTATTTAAGTATGTAAGTAAGGTGACGACCCGGCCCACGTCTACGTAGTCGTTCCCCTACGTAGATGGTGTAAGTCGGGGCGTGACAGTTACTGTTTCACTAATTACAGTCCGGAGTTCATCCTCGTAAAATTGGACTGTGTATGGATTTTCTTCTTAGAACTTCAACTGCTAAATCCCCATTGCTCCAATATTATTCACGATTATTCTAGAGCGATCTCATACCTTGACTTTTGGTCAACTTTGACTATCTTGGTCAAACTTTGACCATCATGAAATCATGAAATTTCAACACGTCATTTTCCTTAAAATGCCTTATACTGGCCTAGTAATCCATCGTTGAGTCTCGTTACTAGTTAATGAGAACTCAAACTTATACCGATATTCATTCCAAACATGATCTAGACTTAGGTTTTCCTTGTTCAAAGGAAATCTAGAGTCATAAAAATTCGGGTTATTACAATTATTTTTTGATATATTGATGTTATTTATTTCTAAAAATTTATATACAGCCCATTAAGATATATTCCAGACTGATAATATTCCAGAGTAAACAATGATCATCACTATAAGGATATCCAAAAACAATGGTCATTTAACATTATTCAACGGTTTTAAACCGACATGCTATGTTTTTAACATCGGTTTAGAATCGACGTGAAATATGTTGCTATGTAAATCTAGAATGCAATAACCTAAAAATATAAATAAAAAAATCTAGACAAGGTTTTATTCGTTTTACGATTCATCTTGTCGTTTCGGTTGGCCTGTATTTGTCGATCGTCTCAAGGAGTAAAATTTGGAATACCTGTAAACAACTCCTGAATACGGTAATAATATTAAAGCGCTGAGGGTGTTTGGTGTTTGAGTGAGTTGAAATTTTAAGTTTAAATAGTAATTTTTGTTGACTTTTTAGAAAAGACAAAAACTTTTTCAAAAAGATAAATTTTTTTTCAGAAAAAGACAAAATTTGAGTTTAAACCTTAAGTTTAACTTAAACTCCAAACTTCCCCCTAATTCCATTAAATTTAGTTCAGTTAACAAAATTTGTACCGAAATTGGAGGTCCTTTACCATGAACAATTTAACGGGATCAATTCCTCCCTACTTGGGAAACATTACAAGTCTCATATATGTGTAAAATACAATTTATTTTTCTCTCAATTGTCAACCTTTTTTTTTTTTTTTTTTTGGGTATCAGCTTCTGCTTTAATACCAAATAAATACACACCATTTTCAGGAGCTTAGAGCACAACAAGTTCTCTGGAACTGTTCCATCTGAGCTGGGGAACTTAGTTAACTTGGTGAATCTGTAAGCTTGGCTACTTTATTTGCTGTTAAAGATTCCGGTGTCGTCTTTTAATTAGTTCATATTGTTGTAATCTCATGGGACAATTTTCCTACCAATGCAGGATTCTTAGTGCCAACAATCCCACCGGACCATTGTCTGTGGCTCTCTTCAACCTGAATAAATTGACAGATCTGTATTATTCTCAAACTTTTTTTTTTCTACTTATAGAACAAGTTTCATGTGTTGCTTTCGCGCGTATGTTACCCCTCTATGTGTTATTGTGAAGTCAAATATAATATTACAGTTAAATTATACTTGCAATCATTTAAAATTTTATTAAAAATAAAAAATATATATATATATACAAACCAATTCAAAAGAAAAAAAGAAATAAACAGTACAAAAACTTTAAAGTTTTTTTTTTTGTTTTGTTTTTATTTGAAGCCCTTCTCACACAATATCAAAGTTTGTATTACTTGTTTTTTTTTTTTTTTTTTTTTTTTTTTTGGGGTTTATTCTCCATTTTGTTTTCTATAAATATCCAGATACATCAATTTATCTCAACAACTCTATACAATGATTTTCATCTCTTTATAAGTATACGATTATTTATTTCTAGTACATTATCCACTTCATCTGTTTGTATCCGTCCATAATTTCTCTAGACATATTTATTTCTTGCAGATTATCTCTCCAATTCCAAATTGAAGTTTTTTTATTTTTATTTTTTTTATTAACACAATAGGAAACTAAGGAATTAGTAGCACATGAACACGCATGTCTAAATGCAATCCGTAAATCAACCTGTAACATTTGGATTGGATAAATTTTAATTAATTATTAATTCATTAGTCTCAACCCAATAGAAACTGTCGGATTGGATTGTATTGGATTGAACAAATTCATAGATTGAGAGAACACCTCAACTTTAAGTTATTTAATAGATAAAAAGAAAAGAGAATGAGAGATTTGTTTCCAATTACTATTTTATTCATTTATTTGTACTACTTCACTTTAAAAAACAATGACAAGTAAGTAATTTTACATCAATATATGAATTTAAGTTTTTCACCCAACGTTAGAAGATCAGAAATGGTGGGCTCACTCCTCACTGCATCTTTTATCTATCTTAGTTTTCTTTTCTCCCATACCAAACACAAAAGCTAAGAAATGTGAACGCCTCTATACCAGAACGGAAAATGACTAAGCCCTTGGATAACCTTCCCCATTGGTGAGTTGGTCAGCTCACATATGTGATCCCCATGAGCATCATATGCAGGTCTTCTGTATAACCAACTTCCTCTTGTCTATTCTACCAAACATAATACAAATAGTAATCAATAGGACAAATTTCAAAATTTCTCCTTGAACTTTGGATATTGTCACGAAATATCCATGAATTTCATTTTGTAACATTCCTTCTCTCGAATTTTAAAACGCTTGTAAATTTCCTCTTTCTCTTAGTTTTCCTAAGTTCCACATGTCATTACTTGAGATATGAGTATGACATCTCAACTGTGCAATGCTAAAAGACTATTTTACCCTTCTTATGTGTACTTAATTGTGGGGCCCAGCCATGAACGTTTTTCTACATTTCCTTTCCCTTCCCTTCCCTTCTTCTTTTTCTTTTTCCCGACCAACAATCCTCCTTTTTTTTTTTCTTTTTTTTTTCATCTGCAAGTTGTGACATTAACTTCATTAAATACACACGCACACACACACACACACACACATAAACTTTCAAAGAGATGCGACATTTTGTTGTTTTCCATTTCACCATTAGTCTTACTACTTTATTATTTATTTACTGTAAGCCCTTTCATTACGTTAGAAACTGTAAAAGTTCAAGAGTCTTGTTTAAGGAGGAACAAGAACAGAAACAAAAACGAAATTCTTCTCTTGAAAAAGATGGGCATATAATCTATAATTTTTCTTCTTTTGTTTTCTGTTGTTTGCTAGAATAGTTGACTTAGATAAATGTAAAATCATCAATCTGAAAAAAAAAAAAAAAGAAGAAGAAGTGAGAAGGGGATCTCATGGGTGTCAGGGCCGGTGGTGGGCAAATATTAACCATCAGAGGCCAATCTTGCTGGGGAGGGAGGGAGTAAATTCGACCCATGGGTTGGGGGGAATCTCGCCGGGAGGAGGGTTATCGAGAGATTTGGGGAGTCTGGGTGTGCAGGAGTTTTTCTATTCAACATGATTTCTTTCTCTAAAAGTCCTCAAAAAAAATAAAAATAAAAAAAAATAAAAACTTTAAATTTGGAACAAATGTTATAAATTGATGTTTAGGGGCATCGTGACAAGGTCCAAAGTTAAGGGGACATCAAATCTCCTAAAATCAAAAGATTTTTCTAAATTCAAATTAGATAATGTAATTAAATCCAACTGTTACTAATATAGTATATATAAGTCAACTTTTATCTAATAGTTATTAGTAATTATCCATGCGTGATATAGATAATTTTTCCACGTAATACTCTAGGAATAGAGACGATGTCAATAATTTCACTTTCATCCCAATATTCCAATGCCCTAATTAGCTGAAATAATAATAATAATAGAAGCACGCAATAACCCGAAAGTTTGAGTTGGAAAATGTGGAGATAAGATCAATAAAGACGTATTATCCCAAAGTATTGAAACTTAAGCTTCAGCTTGACCCAAATAAAAAGTCTACTCGCTGAACTGGAATTTTCTCATGTCCTTCTAGATGCAGTTAATTAGTTCATAACAATATTCAGATTGAATTTTCTTCGTACCACACTATATAGACAAGATGTCGGTTGTCACTTAATATTGATAGTTCTACAACTTGGGTTGGACTTGGAAAATTTAAGAGATATTCAATCAGTCTGAAGTTTAATAAAAGAGAAAAATACTTTATTTTTATTTATTTATTTATTTATTTGTAGTCTAATATCCAACTATACGCTACTTGTCAGAAATACCGACATTCATGTAGATAAACTAATTTATTTATTTGTTTTTTAACTATATGAGAATACCAATTCTCAATTATAATCGATAACTATCTTATAAAATAAAGTTGTTTATTTTCTATTGTTAAAAAATTTGGTGAAATTATTTTATCTTCTTCTGCTGTTTTTTTTTTTTTTTCTCTCTCTCTCTCTCTCTCTCTCCCTCTCTATATAAACTCTCTAAGTCGTCACATGGCAGATTCTAAGCCAACCACCTAATAATTTTGAAATATAATAAAAAACTAAGAAAATTTAAAAAATATTATTTTTTAAATATTTATCTAATTTGTTTTGTTTTTTGTTTTTTGCTGTTTTTATTTATTCCGCATGCGCCAAATGCATGCTATGTAACTAGTTAATAAAAATTCAGCCTTTCAAATTTTGAATCTGTAATACCAAGTATTTCCGCCAATAATACAATTTCTTTTGTTTTAAGGAATTTGTACAAATTATGAAGGTATGCATGAAAAAGCCAGTTAAGGGTTTTTATTACGTTTTGTGAGTTTTATGATTTTATAAGACTCGAAAATGATTGCTTAATCAAGCAAATGACCTTTAGGCGAATAGGAGCAAAATCGCCAAAATTTCATGTTGGTCAAAGTTTGACCGAAAAACATCGACGGTTGACCAAAAAGTCAACTGTTGACCACGAGAGTCAAAACTTGGCGGGAAAGTCAGTGGTTGACAAGAAAGTCAATGGCGGACGAGAAAGCCAAAGATTGACCCGAAAAAGTTAAGAAAAGGTTGTACGACTTAATAGTTCGCAGTATAATATTGTACTGCATAAAGCTATTTTTTTATGATTAAAATGACATGTTTAGGATTCAAAACCACCATAGAAATTCAAGCACAATAATTAGAATATTTTGGGCCAAGTGGTTTCAAGTTACAAGAAAGTTTTTATACAGTTCGTTTTTACACAGATAAAATTTAGACTGCAGTTTAAATTACCAATACTGTGTATAAGTGAACCCAGTATTGGAAATACCTGTGTTAATTTAAGAATGGACTGTATAATAGAAGTTTAACCAAACAAAGCATTAGAATGCTTACCTCATTTACTTTATGGATTATTACATCATTAATTTAATTAATGAAAACTTGGAAAGAAATTGGCTAAAAATCAGCCAAGGTTGGCCGGCCACATTACCCCCCCCTTAATGTCCAATTTCTGATTTTTTTGAGGACTAATTGTGCAATTTCAAAGACTTCCAAACCTCTATAAATAGAGGTGTTCATAAATCAAAAAAATTAGAAAATACAACTAAACTCTTGCCATTTTCTTCCTTGAGCAAACCGGATTTGAGGGAGTGAGAGAAAGGAAAGAAATTTCAGCCAAGATCTAGGAAATAGAGAGTGAGAGGGTCGGTTTTTGTGAAGGGAAAGCAAGGAAAAAAGTTTGGAAATTTTGGCACCCAAATGTCCTAGAGGTGGCCGGTTGTGTGTAGCAAGAGAGAGGTGAGAAAAAATTCTATGAACTAAGTGTGATTAGGGGTTTTGAGTGTTGGATTCTTATCTAGAACCTCAAGCTAGAGCTCAACAAATTTTGGTGCTCATCTTGGCCAAGAAGGCCGGTTATAGGGAGGAGAAAGCAAGGAAAACCAAGCCAAGATTTTGGCCGGATTTTGGAGCATTTGGCCGGAATTTTTGAGCAAGTTGGTGGCCGGAATTCAAGGGAAGGAAGGCTGGAAAAATTTGGACCCCATTAGCCAAGCAAGGTCAGCAGCTAGTGAAAGGAAAAAGGGGAAGAAATCCAAGTCCAATTTGGACCAAAAGTGAGGTAAAAATTTACTAAACCTTTAAGCTTTCCATTTAAATTTCATTGAGAAATTTAAATGTATTTTTTTAAGCAAGGTTTGTAAGAGCTTAAGCTCATTATTATTGCTGCTTTAGTTTAAAAATTTAGGGTTGTGCTTGATAGGTTAGGGTTTGTTGGTGGTTGCAAAGTATATGCATGTTAGGTGCTTGTGTTATTGATTAGGGTTTTATGATTGGATGTATGATTCTAATATTGGCTTGCATGTTGAAAATTGGACGTTAGAAACGTGATGCATGACTGGTTTAGGCTCCCGCTGAGTTCGGTTAGGTAGGGTGAACGTTATAGGACGTAAACGAAAATTGAAACCGAAAACTGACAACTCGGGTAGAATTGGCCAGTTTCGGGAAAAAACAGTTTTTGAGGCCTTTAGAGGCCGAATCTGGGAAAACTCAAAACACGAAAGTTGTTAAGAAGAGTTTTTCCTAGTGGACAACGCGGACGGATTTACAAAATGAGGCTCCAATGGCCTCGGTTTTTAACAAAACCCGAGCCTGAAGTGCCCAGGACCCCTGCACGGCCAGGATTGGTTCCACCGGGTATTTGACAAAGAAAACGTCCGAACTAGGTTTTGCCTAAAACACGAAAGTTGTAGGAATTTTTAATATCTAAAACTTTCGTGAAGACAAGTTGTTCAGAATCAGCTTTGATTTTAAAATGAAAATGGATTTCGAAAACGGTACAGGAAATATGGAAAATCTGTACAGGATTTCTAAAATCAACACAGAAAAATGGTAATTTCGCAGTTACACTAATAATTGAACATTGTGAAACTGTTCCAAAGACAGTTTCCAATAGTCAATAATTTTATACGTCTCATTTTAAGATTTTTAGTTTCAAAGTTAAACAAAAAGGATTTTTATACTTAAACCTAAGGTTTTCTTTTCTAAGGGAAATAAGATTTTGAAACCTAAGTTAAAAATAATCCGATTAGAATAGATTTAAACCCTAGGGTTACTTAATGTAACCAAGTAGGATAATGTAAAAATAAGTAAGGGCATATAACTAAGGTTATATAAGAGTGTGGGTATACTACCAACATTTCTAAACCCTTACTTCTGTTCTATTACAGAATATAATATCCGACAGTGTCCTGACGAGGGTCAGCTCAACTTTGGACACAACATACACGAACAGGTAAGTACAACTCCGCCTACAGCATAGGCTTGTTTGTGTATACTTGCCTGAGTATGTTTGCTATATGTAAATGTTACATGTTAAATGCTATGAAAAGTTATATGTTTATGTGTTAGAAAATGCCATGAATAATGCTATGATATGTTATGTGTTATAGAAAGTTATATGTTATGATTGTATGTTAGGGTTTAGAAATGTCATAAAAATGTTATGAAATTAGAAAAATGCTATAGATGCATATTATGTAAGTATGCTATGATATGATTATGAGATAAACTGCTATTTAATTATGTGAAACATCACGATGCATGTTCACCAAATAATTATAAAACAATGAAAGTTAAGATGGCAAATAAGCTTGCCAGTGTCGTACCGACCCGCGTTAGGTCGGTTGGACTATGGATTGAGTTGGAAAAGGACTGGCCGCCCCAATCAATTCATAGTTGCGCGCCCGGTACGAACACTTACGTTATGGGGCCCACAAGATAAGATAAGATAAGTTAAGAAAGTAAGTTATGAATAAATAAGAAAGCATAATGAAGCATAAATGGCTCATGCATATGTTAAGATAAGTTATATTATGTTAGGTTATGCTAGTTAGGATTTGTAGAATATGTTTGGTTTAATTGCGGTATTAAATGTTGTACTTGCTGAGCGAAAGCTCACTGTCTTACGTCTATGCTGTAGGTAAGCAGCCTGGCAGCAACTTGTGATACAAGATGGAGGGCATGGACTGGCGGACTGTGAAATGTGGAATAAACCGCTACGCTTATTGATATTATTACGTAATTATTTTATGGGTTTTATTTGATATCCAAACAACTTTATTTATTGTCTAAATGTTTATGTTTATGAGATATGCATATACACTGTATAAAAAAAAAAAAAAAAAATTTCCGCTGTTTAAGCTAAGTATTTAAGTACGATATGTATGTATGTATGTATGGTAACGGCTTTGTGCTAGACGGGTCGTTACAGAGTTGGTATCAGAGAGGTTCCCTGCGATCAAATTTCACAGTCAGCCTGCCATCGCCACCATCATTGTAAGTTAAAAGTTTTATTTTCATATATTAATAATTATTATGCGAACATGTGTTATGATAGATACGCGATTATGGATCCTGCATTAGTAGAGGAGGACCGACGCTCGACTACATCGTTCTTCGAGTCACAGCCCCTATTCTTCGACGGCACGAGGCGGACTGTGTCGCTATCTGTATGGCTGTATGACACGGAGTTGATTTTTCGCACCAGCCACATAGTGGAGCGTCTACAGGTTTCATTAGCGAGTCGATGTCTAGTTGCAGACGCCCGTCTCTGGTGGATGACATGGGGCGAGAGAGCGTTGCCAGAGCGCACTTGGGCGCATTTTCGTACCTTAGTGATCGCGCGATATGGACCAGTACCGGAGGAGGGAGTTGACGAGCCTATCGCGATCCCGAGATTTACGGGACATGTATCACGAGCGGTACTACGTATTTGTCGCTGATTGGCATGCATATCCACAGGAGTCCATGGGACATTATTGCCGACGATTTCAGGAGGCGATGCTGCCCCCATATTCCCCAGGACATACCCAGCCCAGGGATGCAGGCTTTAGTGATCCTCCGCAACGGACTACCTCTTCCGATCCGGCAGCTCACTCCTATGCCTGCGGCGGACATGACAGTAGGCCATATGATTGAGTACATTTTAGGTGCTGAGGTCATTGTCCACGCTATGCAGGCCGACGCACACGTGGTCGAGCCCGATGCACCAGCTAGCGGCATCGGCGAGCCAGAGCCAGTATACGAGCCAGAAGCCAGCGTATGAGCCAGAGCCGGTATACGAGCCAGAAGCCAGCATACGAGCCAGAGCCGGAGTATGAGCCCGGCCAGTCTACCCAGAGGACCCGATGCCTGCCGACCATGTGCCAGGAGGCCGAGGATGATGGTATGATGCGGATGAGGATATGGACGCCCCTGAGGAACCTCCTGTCATCGTTATATCTAGCGATGACGAGGATGAGGAGGAGGAGCCCGAGCACGAGCCGGGGTTCGGAGGCTTGCTCGATGAGGGCGATGATTTTGAGGAGGAACCCAGAGGAGATTCCGATTGATGACGGAGACGGAGACGCTGACTCCGATGCAGCTTCGGAGGTCACAGTTGTAGAGATAGATTAGGTTTAGACTAACTGGTTATGTATATATTTTTTGGTTTTGAGACTGTTTTGTACCATCTTATTATTTTTTTTGGATATAGGCTTGTACCTATGTACGATGGTTAAGTGGTAGACACTACCATCACATTTTGACCCTGTGTATATAATACAGTACGATGTCATAGACATGTATTTACAGTTCGACAATTATGAGGTATTTTGAAAATGTACAAAGGACCGTGCGACCACGGGAAATATGATATGAAAAGTTGTATTATGAGATGCAAAAAGTTATGTTATGGATTACAAAGTGCTATGTTAAGCATATGTTATGTCTAATATTATGTTATGTAATGCAAAAGTCATGTTATGATTGCGAATACTATGTTAAGTATGAGATGTTAAATAATATGGTTACGATACGATAAATCATCTGATGAAATAAAGGATCTTAACAATATGATAATATCTTTTATAATGATTTGATAGGATGGTGCGGCCACGTCGAACAATGCCTGTGAATCCGCCTGAGCCGGATTTGGCAACAGTTTGTAGCAAACCTGCAAAGACAGCTGCTTGAACAGCAGCAAGAAACGAACAGGTTGCGGGAACAGATAGCCCAGATAAACCAGAGACCCCAAGTGGACGAGGTTCCACCTCCCGTTCACCAAGCACCCCCAGCCTACCAGGTAACGCCATAGTACCCTCCAGTCCCAGAGGTCCAGCCCGAGATTCCAAGGAATGCTGAAGTTCCGATTGGCACCGGTTGGAGAACAAGCTAATGTACAGCCGGTTCGGGAAGATTTACTGTATGAGCGGTTTAGGCGTATGAAAGCGCCTGAGTTTGAAGGCCGACCGATCCCATAGCCGCCGATAACTGGCTGATTGATATCCAGGTCATTCTGAATTTCCATGCGGCTCACTGAGCAAGAAAAGTTCTCTGTGCTTCGTTTGCCCTTAAGAAGATGCCAGGCATTGGTGGATGACAGTACAGAATGCGCCGGGATGTCTTGGCTATGGACTGGCAGGATTTTGTAACCGAATTCCGTGCCATGTACTACAACACGGAGATACTGGTAGCCCAGCAAGATGAGTTCACCAGCTTGCAACAGGGATCGATGACGGTTATGGAGGCTGTACAAAAGTTTTGAACAATTAGCCCGTCTGTGCCCGGAACTAGTTTCCAACGGAAAAAGAAAAAGTCAGAAAGATGATGAAGATGTTCCGCACAGATATTTCCAAACAAGTAAGTGCTGGAAGTAGCCCGCCTACCCTGGTATCAGACTGTGTCAGCAGGCAATAAGGGCTGAATACTGGATAAATCGGGACAAAGAAGCCACGGGCTCAGATTTCAAAGCCAGAAAAGAGAGAAGGCCGTGACAAAGCCGACGCAGCCTCGTCAGAATGCTGAGCCAAACCAGAAAGGCCAAACCAGTAGCCCGGCTCAGAGCTCCAAGCAGTTTGGCAGGAACAAAAGAAAGGGGAATTTCACTGGCCAGGGGCAACAGAGAAACTTCCCACAGAAAAGAAATAATCGTGGAAGGGAGGGTAACAACGTTGACTACCCGCAGTGTGCTAAGTGTGGGAAGAAGCACCCGGGTGTGTGCAGAATGGGGACGAATGCTTGCTACTTATGTGGCAAGGAGGGGCACTACGCCAGGAACTGCACCCAGAACCCCCAGAACCAGAACCCTCCACATCCAAACCGAACTGCACCCAGCCAGTTGCACGCAGTCCAAGCCAGACTGGAAGGACCCTCTATCGCGCAAGGCAGATTAGAGGCTCCCGAACCCCAAGCCAGGATCTATGCTTACACAAGAGGAGATGCAGAAGCAGGAACTTCTCATGTGGTGACAGGTCAGATCTCTATCGCCACTCATGAAGCTATTGCCTTGTTTGATTCTGGTGCCACTCACTCATTCATATCATTGGAGTTCGCCCAGAAGTTAGGAAGAGGTGTGGATAAATTAGAACAACCCTTTAGAACTTCTTTGCCATCAGGAGAAATTTTGTGGTCCAATTTCTGGATACGGAATATTCCCGTGGATATCTGTGGCAGAGAATTGCATGTAGATCTCATCGCAATCAGGCTTCAGGATTTCGATGTGATCTTAGGGATGGACTTCTTGGGTAAATACAATACCAAGATCGACTGCCGAAAGCGTTGTGTAACTTTTAGTCCCTGTGGTGAGGAGGAGTTCAGTTTTTACGGACAGTCTCGGAACTCAGCAACCAGACTGGTCACAGCAATGAAGGCTTGGAAATGTTAGCTAATGGCTGTCAAGGGTATTAGCTAACAGGGTGGATAAGGATAGAGAGAGGAGCTAACGCCAGAAGACGTCCCTATTTAAGGGAATATTGGATGTCTTTCCGAAAGATCTGCCAGGGCTCCCGCCAGAGCGCGAAATCTCGTTTGGGATCGAGTTACTACCTGGAGCTGCTCCGATATCAAAAGCACCTTATCGCATGGCACCTGCGGAACTTAGAGAGCTTCAAGTACAGTTACAAGAGTTGCTCGACAAGGGATTCATCCGACAGAGTCACTCTCCGTGGGGAGCGCCAGTTTTGTTTGTAAAGAAAAAGGATGGATCGCTACGCATGTGCATCGACTACCGGGAGCTGAACAAGATCACAATCAAGAACAAGTATCCCCTTCCGAGGATAGACGATCTCTTTGATCAGCTCAGAGGAGCAGTGGTATTCTCAAAGGTCGATCTGCGATCAGGTTATCACCAGCTTAGGATCAAGGAATCAGATGTCTCCAAGACGGCTTTCCGTACGCGCTATGGACACTATGAATTTTTAGTTATGCCGTTTGGACTGACCAACGCCCCAGCTGCTTTTATGGACCTTATGAACCGGGTATTCAAGAATATTTGGATAAGTTCGTCATTGTCTTTATTGACGATATTTTGATTTATTCAAGGTCCCAGGAGGAACATGAGCAGCATCTGAGAACGGTGATGGAGACGCTAACGACATCAGCTGTATGCCAAATTCACTAAATGTGAATTTTGGCTGGAAAAGGTGCATTTCTTGGGGCATGTTGTGTCAAAAGAAGGGATTTCCGTGGATCCTGCTAAAGTAGAAGCGGTTAGTACTTGGCCCAGACCCAGAAATGTTACGGAAATTAGGAGTTTCCTTGGATTGGCTGGTTATTATCGGCGATTTGTTGAGGGATTTTCAAAAATCGCAGCACCTCTCACTGCCCTTACTCGAAAAGGGAAGAGTTTTGATTGGACGTCGAAATGTGAAGAGAATTTTCAAGAGCTCAAGAAGCAGCTGACAAAGCTCCAGTGTTGATAATTCCGGACGTAGATGCGGGAAACTTCGTAATCTACAGTGACGCTTCCAAAACGGGGCTTGGAGCGGTTCTAATGCAACATGGAAAGGTGGTCGCCTATGCTTCCCGACAGTTGAAAGATCATGAAAGGAACTACCCTACACATGATTTGGAGCTTGCAGCGGTAGTCTTCGCACTCAAGATCTGGAGGCATTATTTATACGGGAATAAATGCGAAATTTATACAGATCACCAAAGCCTCAAGTACATTTTTACTCAGAAAGAGCTTAACATGAGGCAGCGTAGATGGCTAGAGCTTGTAAAGGATTATGATTGCGAAATCCTTTACCATCCTGGTAAAGCAAACAAGGTAGCAGATGCTCTAAGCAGGAAGTCATCCGGGATGCTAATGTCTATTGAAGTTTTTCCTAAGCCTCTACAAAGAGAAATTTCTGAGTTCAACTTGGAGTTATTAACGGGAAGATTATCTTCTTTGACTCTTCAGTCAATTTATTGGAGTCCATTAAGAATCATCAAGGAAAGGATCCCTTTTTGATAAAGGCCCAGCTTTTTAACGGGAAGAATAAAGAATTCAAGACCTCTGCGGATGGTGTTACGTACTTCAAGGAAAGGGTTTGTGTCCCTAATTTTGAATTTCTGAAGGACCAGATACTGTCAGAGGCACATAAGACACCGTATTCAGTACATCCAGGAGCTTCCAAGATGTACAAAGACCTCCGAGAAAATTTCTGGTGGCCGAGCATGAAGAACGAGATAGCAGAATATGTGTCAAAATGCCTAACTTGTCAGAAAGTTAAGGCAGAACATCGATGTCCTGGAGGAGAATTGCAGAAAATAGAGCTTCCTGAATGGAAATGGGAGCAAATTACCATGGATTTTATTGTGGGACTACCCAGGACTGCAAGTGGGAACGACATGATTTGGGTTATTGTTGATAGATTAACCAAATCAGCCCACTTTATCGCTATCAAAGCCACCTTTTCAGTGGAGAAATTGGCTGAAGTCTACGTTTCCCAGGTTGTTAGACTGCATGGAGTACCAAAATCGATCATCTCAGATCGTGATGGGCGGTTCACTTCTCGATTTTGGACAAGTGTGCATAATGCTATGGGGTCGAGATTGAAGTTCAGTACGGCATTTCACCCCCAAACCGATGGCCAGTCAGAACGAACCATCCAAACACTAGAGGATATGTTGAGATCGTGCGTTCTGGATTTCAAGGGAAACTGGGATCAGAAGCTGCCGTTGATCGAATTTTCATACAACAACAGTTATCACACATCGATCGGTATGGCTCCGTTCGAAGCACTATATGGAAGAAAATGTCGATCCCCTATTCATTGGCAAGAAGTGGGACAAAAGCAGCTACAAACCACGGATTTCATCAAAAAGACTTCAGAGGATATTAAGAAAATTAAACAAAGGCTTGATGTGGCTTTTAGTCGCCAGAAGAGTTATGCTGACAAGCGTAGAAGGCCTTTGGAATTCCAAGTCGGAGACGCGGTGTTTATCAAAATTGCTCCTATGAAGGGAGTAATGCGATTTGGCAAGAAATGGAAGCTTAGCCCAAGGTATACAGGACCATTCGAAATCCTCGAGAGGATCGGGAAAGTAGCCTACAAACTTGCCCTACCGCCAGAATTAGCATCAATGCACAACGTATTCCATGTCTCGATGCTCAAGAAGTATGTATCAGACCCTTCCCATGTGCTCAGCCAGGAACCAGTAGAGGTTCAAACGGACTTGACATATGAAGAAAAACCCGTACGGATCATAGATAGGGAAGAGAAGGTTTTACGAAATAGGACAATTCCCATGGTTAAAGTATTATGGCGAAACCACAAGGTTGAAGAGGCCACCTGGGAATTAGAAGAGGAGATGAGAAAGAACTACCCCAGTTTGTTCTAATTTTCGAGGACGAAAATTTTTAAGGAGGGTAGATTGTAATACCAAGTATTTCCGCAATAATACAATTTCTTTTGTTTTAAGGAATTTGTACAAATTATGAAGGTATGCATGAAAAAGCCAGTTAAGGGTTTTTATTACGTTTTTGTGAGTTTTATGATTTTATAAGACTCGAAAATGATTGCTTAATCAAGCAAATGACCTTTTAGGCGAAAAGGAGCAAAATCGCCAAAATTTTCATGTTGGTCAAAGTTTGACCGAAAAACGTCGACGGTTGACCAAAAAGTCAACTGTTGACCACGAGAGTCAAAACTTGGCGGGAAAGTCAGCGGTTGACAAGAAAGTCAATGACGGACGAGAAAGCCAAAGATTGACCCAAAAAGTTAAAGAAAAAGACTGTACGATTCAATAATTCGCAGTATAGAATTGTACTGCATAAAGCATTTTTATGATTAAAATGATTTTAGGATTCAAAACCACCATAGAAAATCAAGCACAATAATTAGAATATTGGGCCAAGTGGTTTAAGTTATGAGAAAATTTTTATACAGTTCGGTTTTACACAGATGAATTTTGGACTGCAGTTCGAAATACCAATACTGTGTATAATGAACCAGTATTGGAAATACCTGTGTTAATTTAAGAATGGACTGTATAATAGAAGTTTAACCAAACAAAGCATTAGAATGCTTACCTCATTTACTTTATGATTATTACATCATTAATTAATTAATGAAAACTTGGAAAGTAAATTGCTAGAATCAGCCAAGGTTGGCCGGCCACATTACCCCCCTTAATGTCCAATTTCTGATTTTTTTGAGGACTAATTGTGCAATTTCAAAGACTTCCAAACCTCTATAAATAGAGGTGTTCATAAATCAAAAAAATTAGAAAACAACTAAACTCTTGCCATTTTCTTCCTTGAGCAAACCGGATTTGAGGGAGTGAAGAAAGGAAAGAATTTCAGCCAAGATCTAGGAAATAGAGAGTGAGAGGGTCGGTTTTTGTGAAGGGAAAGCAAGGAAAAAAGTTTGGAAATTTTGGCACCCAATTCCTAGAGGTGGCCGGTTGTGTGTAGCAAGAGAAGGTGAGAAAAAAATTCTGAACTAAGTGTGATTAGGGGTTTGAGTGTTGGATTCTTATCTAGAACCTCAAGCTAGAGCTCAACAAATTTTGGTGCTCATCTTGGCCAAGAAGGCCGGTTATAGGGAGGAGAAAGCAAGGAAAACCAAGCCAAGATTTTGGCCGGATTTTGGAGCATTTGGCCGGAATTTTTGAGCAAGTTGGTGGCCGGAATTCAAGGGAAGGAAGGCTGGAAAAATTTGGACCCCATTAGCCAAGCAAGGTCAGCAGCTAGTGAAAGGAAAAAGGGGAAGAAATCCAAGTCCAAATTGGACCAAAAGTGAGGTAAAAATTTACTAAACCTTTAAGCTTTCCATTTAAATTTCATTTGAGAAATTTAAATGTATTTTTAAGCAAGGTTTGTAAGAGCTTAAGCTCATTGTTATTGCTGCTTTAGTTTAAAAATTTAGGGTTGTGCTTGATAGGTTAGGGTTTGTTGGTGGTTGCAAATATGCATGTTAGGTGCTTGTGTTATTGATTAGGGTTTTATGATTGGTTGTATGATTCTAATATTGGCTTGCATGTTGAAAATTGGACGTTAGAAACGTGATGCATGACTGATTTAGGCTCCCGCTGAGTTCGGTTGAGGTAGGGTGAACGTTATAGGACGTAAACGAAAATTGAAACCGAAAACTGACAACTCGGGTAGAATTGGCCAGTTTCGGGAAAAACAGTTTTTGAGGCCTTTAGAGGCCGAATCTGGAAAACTCAAAACACAAAAGTTGTTAAGAAGAATTTTTCCTAGTGGACAACGCGGACGGATTTGCAAAATGAGGCTCCAATGGCCTCGGTTTTTAACAAAACCCGAGCCTGAAGTGCCCAGGACCCCTGCACGGCCAGGTTTGGTTCCACAGGGTGTTTGACAAAGAAAACGTCCGAACTAGGTTTTCCTAAAACACGAAAGTTGTAGAAATTTTTAATATCTAAAACTTTCGTGAAGACAAGTTGTTCAGAATCAGCTTTGATTTTAAAATGAAAATGGATTTCGAAAACGGTACAGGAAATATGGAAAATCCTGTACAGGATTTCTAAAATCAACACAGAAAAAGGGTAATTTCGCAGTTACACTAATAATTGACATTGTGAAACTGTTCCAAAGGCAGTTTCCAATAGTCAATAATTTTTACGTCTCATTTTAAGATTTTTAGTTTTCAAAGTTAAACAAAAAGGATTTTTATACTTAAACCTAAGGTTTTCTTTTCTAAGGAAATAAGATTTTGAAACCTAAGTTAAAAATAATCCGATTAGAATAGATTTAAAACCCTAGGGTTACTTAATGTAACTAAGTAGGATAATGTAAAAAATACGTAAGGAGCCGCTAACTTTATAAGAGTGGTTATAGGTCTACCATTTCTAACCCCCGTCTTCTGTTCGCTACAGCATTATCTCGCCAGTGTCCGGACCGCGGGTTAGCTCAACTTTTGGCCAACATACCCGCCACCAGTACAGTAGTCAACTCCCGGCTACAGCATAGGCTTGTTGTGTATACTTGCGAGTATGTTTGCTATATGTAAATGTTGTTTCATGCATAAAGTTATATGTTTGTGTTAGAAAATGCCATGAATAATGCTAGATATGTATGGTGTTATAGAACGTTATATGTTATGATATGTATGTTGGTTTAGAAATGTCATAAAAAATGTTATGAAATTAGAAAATGCTAGATGCATATTATCAGTATGCTATGATATGATTATGAGATAACTGCTATTTAATTATGTGAAACATCAACATGCATGTTCACCAAATAATTATAAACAATGAAAGTTATATGGCAAATAAGCTTGCCAGTGTCGTACCGACCCGCGTTAGGTCGGGTTGGACTATGGATTGAGTTGGAAAAGGACTGGCCGCCCCAATCAATTCATAGTTGCGCGCCCGGTACGAACACTTACGTTATGGGGCCCACAAGATAGATAAGATAAGTTAAGATAAGTTATGAAAGTAAGTTATGAATAAATAAGAAAGCTAATGACATAAATGGCTCATGCATATGTTAAGATAAGTTATTATGTTAGGTTTGCTAGTTAGGATTTGTAGAACATGTTTGGTTTAATTGCGGTATAAGTTGTACTTGCTGAGCGAAAGCTCACTGTCTTACGTCTATGCTGTAGGTAAGCAGCCTGGCAGCAAAACTTGTGATACAAGATGGAGGGCATGGATGGCGGACTGTGAATGTGGGATAAACCGCTCCGCTTATTGATATTATATACGTAATTATTTTATGGGTTTTTTGATATCCAAACAACTTTATTTATTGTCTAAATGTTTATGTTTATGAGAGATGCATATACACTGTATAAAAAAAAAAAAAAAAATTTCCGCTGTTTAAGCTAAGTATTTTAAGTACGATAGTATGTATGTATGCTATGGTAACGGCCTTGCTAGACGGGTCGTTACAGAATATTTGTTGGTCTTTGTAAAGCCTTCTCTAACTTTACTTGTATATATTTATTTTTATTTTTTGCTCAGAAAAAAACTCAGATTGAATTTGAATTACACTTTAACGAAATTGGCAACCTCGGCTGGGGCTATCTCCTGTATTTATTTAGAAAGATATACTAGCACATATTTCCTCGTAAGAAGTACAAAGGGTACTGAATAATAAGACCAAAGAAGTTCATTATTTTCCAAAATACAAAAGGCTTACGATATTTGCCACTAAAATTGGGAAGAAGAAAAAGAAAGAGATATAATTAGCCTGGCCCTATCTGCTCAGAGATTCAAGACCCCGCAAACAAAGAAGCAAAAGCTTCCATATAATGTTTCCTCAAAACCAAAACCAATCTCAACTCCTCCATCCCCATTTTGATTGTCTGATAAACTTATTCCCTGCTTATCAATAGAAATAACATCCACCTTTCTCGGCCGTCCCCATCCGAAATCAGTACCGTAGACCTCAAATCGAGGCGACGACACGACGGAATATAGTCTTGAGAATGTCTTCACTCATCCGCCGATGACGGAACCCAATTTCAGCTCCACTTAGAAGTCCCTTCTCGGAGGCTTTTATGATTCACTTATTGCACTTAAAGCCACAAGAAGTCCTCCTTTTCCCAACAGGGTCTCTCTGTCAACAACCTTGATATCAACACCAACGCAGTTTCCAACATATGTCGCGGGCAAAGGAGGCTCCAAGCGAGACCTAAAATCCATGGCCACCGCAAATGTAATACTTCGTCGCTCATTTCCTCTGCCTTGGCTATGCAAATCCACGTATAGGCGAACGTTAGTGAATATGTGGACACTTGAATATGATGATGACCACTTTGCTTAATCACCTTGTTCGCTAATTGCTTTAGCTTTTCTAACTTCCCTCGCGGCAATTGAAAGGTGCCTCGAACTGAATCTGCAGATTGATTTTAACTTCCAAAGGCCCTAATTTCTGTTATGGGACCGTCTATATTTAGCCACCGATTTGAGAAGATCGTTCCAAGATCGGCAGGGTCCTTGATATAATGTCTGCATAAACTGGTTTTAGCTCCGGCGGCAGTTGGAGGAAGCTAGGAGATTGATCACGATGTCCAGATTCAAGAGATCTGCAGATGTGGGCCCATGATTCACAAACGAGATCAAACTCTTGCCGTCGAGAACCGCGTGATGATGGTGACGTGACCGATGGAAAACCCGTAGTTCGGGAACAATGTGACTTGAATAGCCAACACCGCAACCTGATCTTGGGATGCAGACAGTTTGGGAATCATAGGATGGTACTCCGTGGCTTCGCAGAAGACGTCGGGTCTGAGAGGCGATAGAAATCGGCATTGGAGATGGCTACAGCCAGCGAAACACCGTCGCTTCGACGTATTCGACAGTAGGCTTGGGCGAAGTGGGAGGCCAAGTGAGGTTTCCGGCGAGAGGAAGGAAGTGAAGGAGGGTGAGAGACAAAGAGTGTTTGAGTCTTGGAAGAATGGAGTCGAAGAAAAAGAAGATATAGTACTGTTTGGGGATGAGGTTTCATAGAAGAAGAGGCGTTCAGTACTTGGTAGAGTCCGTAACCAGCGAATGTCGAAGAAAGTGAGAGGAAGAGACTTTGGAGAATGGTTACTGGCTGTAGGTGGAGGAGGAGCCACCTTGCAAACCTCAACTATTTCCACCACCGCGGCCTGTTTGCCATTACTTGCGGCTTTGGATGCTGCTGTACTTATTTGACCTTTTATCTAGAAATGTGAATAGCTTCATAACATAACATCAAATAAAATAAGAAAAGATTCTTTCGAGCAAGCCATTGTAGCATAAACTAATAAAGGTGTGACGCGTGCAGGCAAAAAATAATTAAAAATAAATAAAGGTTGTGTGGTGTAAACGCAATCATTATTCGAAAATAATTCTATTATATGTTACAACAAGCCATATTGTATTCCATTTAGCTTTCATAAAATAAGGCTAGTTTGGAGAGACTTCTCCTATCATATCTCCACTTTTTATTTTTATTTTTATTTTTTCTTTTACTTAAAATTACTTTTCATTATCCATATATCTAATGTCTACAGTTAATCAAACTTTAAAAGTATAATTTTTTTTAATTTAAATTTAAATGAGATATTTTTTTTAATTACGTAAAATTTTTAAATGGCAAAATAAGAT